>CAIGRN010152253.1:0-22979 GCA_903798345.1 Fraxinus anomala
AGAAGAAAATGAGATTTGAGAGAGAAGAAGTAATGGCGGCTATCATATGAGGTGAGGGAGGCGCAAAGGGCAAATGAAATTCTTTCTAATCCTCGCCTCTTTGCCCTCTTATTTATAAATCCCAGCAAAAACCTCCCTAGACCCGTCGTTCCTTGCTTTTTGTTCCCTTTTCCCTCTTATTAATTAATTATAAACTAGATTTTGATCCCTCGTCCCATTTTTACTTTACTGCCGCTCCATAAAAATTAAAATTTGAGAAAAAATATTTTTTGAAATAGTTATTTTTTAAAAATTGTGTGGTTAAAAAAAAAAATTAGATTTACGTGTAATATTATTTTATTAAAAAATGAAAACTTGAAAATAAAAAGAGAAAAATGTATTAATTCAAGAATGGAAATCAAATTTGACAAACAATCCGAGTACCAACTTTTAAGTAAAATTTTAATTACTTCGAATATATTTCCCTCAATTCCAGAATTTAGAAGATTACTTTAAATATATTTTCCTCAATTCCATGAAAATAGGTTTTTTTTTTCCCTTTTTCGTCAGCAAATTTTCCCGTTGAGAGTATAGTTGATTTTTTTTTTTTTTTTCAATATGCTCGTATTTAATATGTCTTATTATCAACAAATATAATTACTCATAATTAAATTATTATTTAATGTAGAGATGTATTTGAAAAAAATATAAGAAAAATTTATATTTTTAATTATATTTTCATTATTCTTCTGTTTGGTTTGGATTAAAATTCAATTAAAATATCAAGTCAAAATCAACAGTTAATTTGAACCACGTATTTTATGGGACTCACAACTTTTTAACTATATATTTAATTAATTTTTATCAAAATCTACTAAATATCTGAAAGGTAAAAGTGGAATAAAGTCTTTCTCCATGGAACGAAATGAATATTATTATTTTCGATAATATTATTAACATAGCAATTCTACGTGGTTGACGAAATTTACATTTCAGATAACTGTGCCACGTAATGAAGGCGTGTATTCAAAATTTGACAATATATGCCAAGTATGATTTGACATGCTACACCAATTAACTACCACTCTTTAAAGATTAATTTGAAATTTACTTTACTGACTATTTTTGAGATTAACCCTCAGAAAATTATTTGTGGTTGGTTTTTTATTCTGGCTAAAGAAGCGCGTCACATGTCATTGGTAGTCCCAATGAGCCCTATTATTTATTTCTTTGTTGAAATACAAATAACTGACCAGACCTCCACTTTATTGCACCCGCCAATAATATCCCACTTGGCCACCGGTTAGTTGTACAATTTTTATTGACCATCATCGTTGACAATTTTAGGATCCGTTTGATTGTAAAAGTGAAATTTAGGTGGAAAGAAAATAAATTATAGGAAATCGAATTGTCTATAATTTATTTTATTGGGAATTATAATTAATTTTGTTTGATTAGTATAATTTTTCAACAGAAAAATATTGAAAGTTTGACTATATTTTTCATGAAAATTGTCCATTAAAATGATAATTTTTTTTATCATTGGGTCTAGAATTTGTTCCAATTGTCAAAAAAAAAATGCTGAAAATCAATTACCACCAAAATCAAAAGAAAACAAATTCAAGGAAAATCAAGAACTTGAGCGTGTGGAAGGAAAAATGGAAAAGAGATTCTCTGGAACTTTTCGCACATCAAACAAGGAAAACATTGGAAAAGAAATCTTTTCCATTTCCCATGGAAGGTATCAAACGGACCCTTAAGTTCCAATTGTCAAAAAAAAAAAATGCTGAAAATCAATTACCACCAAAATCAAAAGAAAACAAATTCAAGGAAAACCAAGAACTTGAGCGTGTGGAAGGAAAAATGGAAAAGAGATTCTCTGGAACTTTTCGCACATCAAACAAGGAAAACATTGGAAAAGAAATCTTTTCCATTTCCCATGGAAGGTATCAAACGGACCCTTAATGTTATCAAAATTCGACTCATTTTTTAAAAGGTATTTTTCAACAAATTTTAAAATAAATAAATGTGATGATGTCAAGTGTAAAGTTGTTATCCAAGATTGTATAAGTAGCATCTTAGACCACCACCCAACATTAACTTTTCCCAGACTGCTCGACCACTGGATCAAAAGGGGGGTGAAGTGGACGAAAGTTAAGTCAGATTTAAGTTCTTATTTGGTGAGATTAATATTAAATTTTTAGTAGATTTTGATAAAAATTGATAAAATATATGTTTGAAAAATCGTTGTACTTTCATCATCATGTGATCTGTATATTTTGTTGCCTTGTGGTCACTCTCGTGATGACTGCTACCTTCATTGCATTTGTAGTAACTATTTAAAAGCACGAGGGTTTCCACCATTTTGACATCTTTCATAATTACAGCAAGTTGGTCATTTGCCTGGGACTTGATTGGTGAATTGATTAATGGTGCACATTTAGGGTTAGCCCGGATTAGCGCTAAGGTTGTAGAGCTATTGAGATCAACTCAGACTCGTACGACCAATCTTTTGCTTGATTGGCATAAATGGACCTCGTACGTGTCGGATGTAAATAATATGATAGCATAACGAAGATTATCTCAAATCCATCACGATGTGCTGCGATTCTTGCTTTCTTCAAGCGAGATTGACACGGACCAAAATAGTTAACTTTTGAGTACAAGACGTTGCATTTTGTGTGTGTGTGTGTTTTTTTTTTTTTATCGACTGATCATGTAGTCCCATGCACACTTTGAAAAGAAGCAACTCTATATCTCTGAAATATTGAGGTGAGTTTAGCAAGTTGAATTTTCCATTGTAAAAATAAATAATTTTTTATTGATCATGTTATCTAACCCTATTCGGTGTAGCTAAAAATCAAAATTTTAGTAAATTTTGATAAAAGTTAATTAAATGTATGATTGAAAAATTGTAAATCCTATGAAATATAATTTAAATTAATTGTTGACTTTTACTTAAATTTTTATCAATATTTTAATTTACATCGAATATGGGCTTAGTCATGTTAAAATTTTAAATTTTGTAGCACTTTGATAAAGTAAAATATTATACAAGAGTAAAAGGGTTTATGTTCATGAAGGAGCACACATTTTTATGTTGATAAGTAAAAGTTCAAGCTTTTATTGTGCTGATAGAATGATGAGTTTTTATGTTGATATGTAGATATTTTTTTTAATTTTTTTTTTTGAAGAGGAGGGGGTGGGGGGCTCTTGAAATCCAATTTTTACAGTAAAAAAATATTAAAAAATCTTTAATCAGTCGAAACAAAAGAGAAGTGATGACATGTAGCTATAAAAAAACGTATGTTCGATTATAATTTCTATACAAATGCACATACACTCACATAAGAATACATTTTGGTTACTACAAATTAGAATAGTAATCGGTGAATGAACTCCACAATTATGGACCTAGTCATGTTAAAATTTAAAACTTCGTAGGTCACAACACTTCGATAAACTAAAATATTACAAGAATAAAAGGGTTCATGACATGCTATTCATCGAAGAGCCCATATTTTTATGTTGATACGTAAAAGTTCAAGCTTTTATCGTGCTAATCAAATTTTTTTTTAAGAGGATAGGGAGAGGGAAGTAAAATTCTTGAAATCCAAAATTTGACGGTTAAAAAAAAAAAAAAAAAAAAAAACTCTAATCAATAAAGATAAAAGAGAAGTGATGTCATGTCATGTAGATATAAAAAATATATAAAAAAACGTACGTTCGATTATAATTTCTATACAAATGCACATACGCGCACATAAGAATACATATTGGTTACTAAAACTTAAGAGTAGTTATCAGTGAGTGAATTTACTCCACAATCACAATAAAAGCTCGATTAAATAATAAAATTATTTAGTCCCAAATCGGGCCAATGTAATAATTAGTAACTTGGTTGAATGCATAAGATAATAATTTCAATTAAAATCTTTTAGGCCCTATAAATACATAAAATAATAATTGATTTTATATAAGAGTTAATAATACAGAACATGGATTTTTTTTTATCAGACGACTTCTATTTCCTCATTTCGTTCATTTCTCGAAATACATATCTAAAATCGTCTGTTTTTTCTTTGTATTGGAATCGAACTCAATTTTTTCATTCATTTCTCGAAATACATATCTAAAATCGTCTGTTTTTTCTTTGTATTGAAATCGAACTCAATTTTTTCATTTAGTGGTATTGTACGTGTTGTGATTGAAAACAATAACCCATAGTAAAAATACGATAAATTAATAAATATTCATTTATTAGCAAATATATATTTTGGTTAAAATAATAATTTATCTTGATCTCAAAAGTATTATTTTATATGGCACGTAACTTATCTACTAAATATTTTCAAAATTGGAAAGAGGTGTATAAAGTGAGGATAAGAAAACGAAAGATAAACAACCAAAGTGAGGTAAGATTATTAAAATAATAGAATAATTTAAGAAGTTGTTAGTTTGATTGACTGGTACGTAACAATTTACATAATGATTTATCAATAAATGACGTAACAAGATTTAATTGGATTAAAATTTCATCAATCAATAAATTTTCCACTTATATTTTGATACATCATGAATATGTAAAATATCGAGTAAATAGTTATGTATTTTTCTTGACGGAATCCTTATTTGATACAAATAATTAGTTATGGCCTTTTGCAAAATTTATTGTAAAAAAATTGACAGGCAGAGCGAAGGGAAACGTGTAGCTGAGTTGGTTGAAGAATGCCTAGGATTGCACCTTCGATTACATCGTCAGCGTCGATGAGGATTATGTACCCGAATAACTAACTACCAGTGGTCCCCTTCTCTTCTGCACAAGGAGCAGTTACCACATGTGGTGTGACGTTAATGTCCTCGACCTCGAGCCTTGCTTCTATTTGCATTCTTTGGAGACAACGGCCAGAAAAGCCGGCCCCCCCACTTTTCACCTTTTTTTTGTTCTTTTTCTCAAATTTGACTTAATTTCACATCTAGTCCCTCAAGTTATTTGCAATTTCACAATTATCGGTAAAATTTTACTTGACATATGTTTAGTGTCAAAGTGAACTAAACGACTTTATTTCCATCATCAATTTCCTCCTCACAAGGTCAGATTTTTACAAATTCTCATCAATGAGTAACGATTAGAGAAGAATTCATAAATTTTTTACTAAGAATTAATTTGTCAGTCCAATGAAATGAAATCGAGGAGGGAAGTAACAACATTCAGTACACTTTGGCACATAACTTTTGCTAATCGAGTGATTAATTGTGAAATCGTTAATAACTTTAGAGGGTAAGAAAAATACTTAACTTACCAATTTGAAATTTTGGTTGAACTTGTGTGACCTATTTAATCTCTTAATTATGTTTAGCAGTATTTTACTAATATATATATTGACTAGGTAACCCATATCCTCTTTTGATTTGGTGGGTTCCACATCTGAGAAAAAAGTTGAACAGGGCCCACGAGTTCAAGCGGAATAATCCGAGAAGACTTGGTCCAGTCTCCAACTAGCCCTGCCCTGCCCCGCCCCACGTTGGTATGGTTGCCCCTTAGATCTCTGTGGCCCCCAAATCAATAATAAAAGTATATCCTTCTAACCTCAATTTTTATTTTTATTAAAAAAAAAAATCATTCCTATTTTACCGACAAAAAAGTGTTGGCACATGGGAGAGAGAAGCCAAAAAGAAGGGCTTTCGCTTTTACCAATAGAAAAGGTTAAATTTTATCCAAACTTTTAAGCATATGCCACGCCCTAGTAACCGGGAAGGTAATGATGAGTAACGCTATTTTGGATTATCGATATTAAAATATTAATTTAGGTAACACTAAAAATATATAATTATATTTTACATTGAGCTCATCACATAACATCATGTAGATGGGTATTTTATCATCAGTATTGTTAAATAACATTATTTGATGTTTACTAAAATGCACGTTTAAAGTTTTAAATGTTTATAACGTGGTGTGCTAAGTTTTGTATGCTCGCTTAAATTATGTAGAAGATCCGTTCGAGTATCCTACTAATTAAATTTTTTTTTTAATTAATTTGAGAGATGACGTGATGGAGTGGTAGAATTCAAAATGTAATTAATTTTGCAAGAGAAAAAAGAAAAAGCAAATAGCGTAACAATAAAACGTATTCATTGTACAAGGCACTGACAGTCCTCCGTCTTATCCTTGGTAAGAAGCAAAGAAAAAATGATTTCAAGCAAAATGTATAGTTTTATTTGGTACTTGAGAAAGGCAAAGGGGGTTGGTGCCTTTGAATTTTATTCACATTATTTTATAGTCATTCTAGATTCAAATACTCAAACACACGTAAAAGTCACACATCGCGTGTGTTAAGTAGAGGTGGCGATGAGTCACACATTTTATCTTTCAAAACTTAAATTCCACATTTGACTTTTTAATTTTGTGACTTTTCAACCAACTACCAAGTTGGCATGTCTCTAGTAATAACCACACGAGACACTCAATTTTTAAATAATCGACCAATAAGGAAAATACGTGTTATCACCTTGATCCGCATATTTAATTTTGGTTTATATATGACTCATATAGATGCACACTTCATTAATAACGAAGGAAATATAGTAGTATGATCGTTAATGCTCGATGTTATTTGTGTTTATATAGTAACTTCAGCACCGTAGTGCCTGGTGCTCGAACATTGGCTCGGGGCATTTTCTCTACCCCTACATGTTGGAAAAAAATTATAGAATTATTCAGGTACAAGAAGTTGCGGAGAATTCTATTTGAAAAACAAATCAATGGAACAATGATACAAGGAAAGTAAATCTGCCTTGGGGGTGATACTATCAACAAATGTAGTTACAAACTTACGATAACAAAAACAACATTATCCAGATTTGGATATATTTATATATATATATATATATAAATTAGTTTCTCAATTTTATAAGTTTTTGGATGATAGTGGAGTTTCCAAAGTAAACTTACTAGCTGCCGATTATATACTTCTCTTCCTATTAAATAAATTAAGAAAATGAAATAATAAAATGATCTCGATAAACTTGTATTTAGTTCATCATCAAAAGAACGTATAATTGGAATAGAGAGTATAGAATCGAATCGTGACATAATATTTCAATTTGTTATTTAAAGCATTTTTATTGAACTCGAGCGATAAGTTCGAAACCTCCGTAGTAATAAAAATGAGTTGTAGCCTTCTTTTGGGATGGGTAATCTCCTTTTATTCTCTTAAAAAATGGGAAAAAAAAAGAGGGAAAAGAATATTAATATGTATTTAAATAAAAATGGTGTAGTTGAAATTTAGCATGTTTTCGATATAAATTCTTTAAAACTCATTTTTAATTATAAATTCTCTCGATAAATAATTTTGCACATGTTCTCATAATTTTTTTATATTTTATAACAATGTATTCTCAGAAAACATCATTTTTCACAAAATTTATCTATATAAAATATATTCTTATTGTTAACATAAGGACAATAAAGGATTGGGAAAGATATGTTATAAAAAAAAATGATTATGAAGGATTACCTAATGGAAAACAAAAGTAAACTAAGTTGTTAATCGACATTAGACACAAGGATTACGAGAAAGACACGGGCATTGTCCGTTGGAGACAGTTTGCCATTTTCGAGTTTTGTCTTGGTCCCACTTTACGGTTTACCGTTTTCATTTCGTACGAGTCCTTGAATCATTTTGTCTGCCGACAAATATTTGTTTTAACCCTTGCTTGAGCCCATTTTGGAAAAAAAAAAAAAAGAATTTTTGAATAGTAATTTTTTGAGAACGTGTGATTAAAA
Source organism: Fraxinus anomala (assembly GCA_903798345.1). Taxonomy (NCBI): domain Eukaryota; kingdom Viridiplantae; phylum Streptophyta; class Magnoliopsida; order Lamiales; family Oleaceae; genus Fraxinus; species Fraxinus anomala. The sequence goes on from CAIGRN010152253.1 coordinate 7,769, forward strand.
GATAAGAAAATTTTTTTTATTTACATATAAAATTATTTTATTGGGTGACTGAAAAATAAATTTTGAAAAAATGAATTCTTGATAAACTGGCATTCAAACGAGGTGTTAGTTACCCGTGGGAATTCGTTTTCACGGATCTGGTCGGACCGACTCGCCCACCATCTGAAATGGATCAGATTTTTTATTCTAAAAAAGTTGCTCAAACAAATTCATTTCAATGAAGTGTCGTTGCTCACATATAAGACAAATACGTGTCCTCATGCATGTGATATGGCCTGCCTAGTTACAGTGCTGCACATGACTATGAAATTTTTGGGATAATATAAAGAAGTGACACTTTTTAAAATTGTTCTCACGGGGTTTCATACTTTGTAAATGCTATCGGTATAACTGAGCTCGCCTCATTTTTTGAAAATTTATTTTCATTCATACATTATTTAATAAAAGAATTTTACACGTGAAGCGAATTTTTCTTTTAAATTACATATTCTTCAAAATACCACTATTCAAAAATACATTTTTTCCCCTAAAAATGATATTCAAACAAGGGCTAACTTCTTTTCAAATTTTATAAAATTCGTTCGATCCCGATATGACTGCACAGTGGATTCTTCGCAGTGTTCATGCCAAATGAATTAATACTCTTTGCTTCAAATTATACCCGTTCGAATTCTAATTAAAAAACTTGTACGATCAAAGATGCTCACATCACTAATCTACTCAAAATAAACAAGCCTCGAAGCCCAAATCAAATTAAATACAACACGAAATGCTAACTGAAAGCCCTGTTTGACACCTATTTTTTCTCATTCTATTTTTCATTTTTTTCTCTTTCTTCATTTCATCCATACATTTTTTCAATAAAATAATATTACACATAAATTCAAAAAATTTCCTACTTTTTAATCATACAGTCTTTCATCAATCATTATTTCAAAAATTATTTTTTAAACAAAATGAGTGTCAAAGATGGACTTATTAATTATGAACATTAGTAGATGTGTCTATTAAAGGGATTTGGACTTTGAAGGCAGTGAATGGGTCCCAGACAAGGAAAAGTCATTTCTCGAGAGGAAATTATGCATTTTCGAGAAGTGCGTGCTCCTTAATTAAACGTTCAAATTGATTTCACTTGAGTAGGTTGAAAAAAAAAAATATAACCTTGGTAACTAGAACAACTTTCCACAGAATATGACTTGTGCTCGTTTAGATTCTTTAAATTCTATGAGGTTGAATTGGTGAAAGTCAAAAATATGATGAATAGAAGGAAATAAGATCAGAAAGATATACGAACAACTTGACTATAGATCGAATATTTTCGCGAGCAATAATCAACGAATCTCCCCTTATTTTGGGAACGCAAAGGGTCGCACGTGATTTCTTTAAAAACAGGATTGCCCGATTCGATATTGTTGTTTACTTTGATTTTGTCGAGATGTTTTCAGTTTTACTAGATGGTATAAATTCCTATGACTGAATCTTCCTGGCCATGTAACGCTTTCTCCGTGATTTTTTTAATAAAAAGTTTAATAAATAGATCCAATCCATTTAAATTTTAAAATCAGGGTGGGGGCAGCTACACCGACGCAAATTCCGCGTCTGCCCATGGTGAGGTGCATGCATGCATGCAATATTGACTCGATAGTCCCTTTTCACATTCGAAATTTAGTTCCCCGTTGAACAGTTTGGTCAATAAAGTTAAAAAAAAATGAATTTTAAAGGAAAAAGTAGCACTTATTTTATTAATTGCACTAAAGGCATAAAACAGTAGGTATTATTATATTGTACTCGGACTATCACCGGAATAAATTGTAACAACCTCAAATTATTTTCAGAATCTCGAATTCTCCAGACAGAATATATGATATCATACAAATTAACAGGTACCAAACATTGGAAACATCTGACTACACATATTTGATCTTGACAACTAAATATATTATCAACTAAGTCCTTGTCTGGTCTCGACTATTTTCAACATATATTTTTCTCTCTCTTATTTTTAATCACAGGGTTTTTAATAAAATAATATTATACACAAATCCAAAATCTTTCCTTATTTTTAATCACACATTCTCCATCAAAGTACTATTTCAAAATGTATTTTACAAATTAACAGGTACCAAACATTGGGAACATCTGACTACACATCTTTGATCTTGACAACTAAATATATTATCAACTAAGTCCTTGTCTGGTCTCGACTATTTTCAAAATACATTTTTCTTTCTCTAATTTTTAATCACAAGGTTTTTAATAAAATAATATTATGCACAAATTCAAATCTTTTCCTTATTTTTAACCACACATTCTCCATCAAAATGCTATTTCAAAATACATTTTCATAAAAAAAAAAAAAAAATAGGGTTCAAAGAGGCCCTAAATTTAATCGTAGAAGTGACTTGCCTCCAATCTTTTAAATTAAACTTGAAAAGTTGAATGGAAATTTGGAAATAATTCTAAAATTAGGATTTTTGATAACGACGTTCACAGATTAAGTGTCTGCTTGATACCCATTAATTTATTTTATGGTTCGTTACATACTCATTTTCAATCACACATTCACAATAAAATATTTTACGCGTATAACAAAAAAAAATTCATACTTTTTAACCACACGTTCTCGTGAAAATACTATTCAAAGCTCATTTTTTCCAACTCTAAATAGTCAAATCCTTCTTGAGTTGCCCTTCCCACTCACGGAAAATTCCTAGGAGTTAGTTTTTGCCTGATGTTGACAACATTTGTCTAAAGTTACTAGTAAATCAAATGTATTTATAAGTTTGTTTTTATTCTATAGTTTTAAGGAAAATTCAGCGTTTTAGTTACAAAGTGGTTCCTCACATGAGGATCTAGTTATAGACGATGTGATGTTGATTTGGATCAACAAATGCATCTGTGGTGTATAAAAATAAGTAACAGTCAATACTGTATTCAAGAAAAGATTATTAGTAACTCTTTAACCGGAAGATGATTAATTTCGAATATGTAGTAAAAATTAAAATTTGACTTTAATTGGACAGTAAAAATAATTTTAATTTCCTAAAAATGTTTCTCAAACAGAGACAAGGGTTTTACACTACACTTCACAGCCTCAAATTTTAATTTCTTATCAAAACATCCTAAAACCTTCGAACTAGCAATCACATTCCAAAATAAATGTTCTCAGAAGAGTCACCATATTTTGGAGGCAATATCACATCGATTATATATAAAAATAAAACCAACACATAACGGTTTAAACTACTCCATATCTTTTAAAATGGACCTCAAGCTAAATAATAAATATTACACTCATCCAAAACGCCAACCAATTATTTATAAAACTAAAAACTATAATACTATCGTTTTATGTATGAATTTTCTACTACTACGTTCAACGGGATTGGCCCTTCAAGATGGAAAATTTAACATCTTAATCTCAAGAAATGCAATGCATCTTCTTCTTGGTCACATTCTCCATTTACATACTACCTTCTTTTTGATCACATTCTCCATTCAAAATATTTTAATTTTCAATAAAATAATCTAAAGAAAAGTCGGTTAAAATAAAAGATAAAGATAAATAATAAATATCTTTTGAAAGTAGTAAAATTAAAGTGTTAAATATATGGAGCTTGTTGGAGTGTTTTTAAAATCTTAACTCTCTAAATTTAATTTAGATACTCTCCGAATGATAGAATATGTTCTTTAAAAATAGAGAGTTTCTTGAAGATGTATATGTACTCACCAGCATAGGCATCTAGTTTTCATATATATATGTCTGGTTTCAGAAGGAGAGAGTTTTGGTCGGTTGGATATACGGTGTGAGAAAGAGACTTGGCAACTACCTTTACCTAATCCCATCTCACAGTTAAAAAGATTTAGTGCAGCAGTAGGTTGAGACAACCCACATGGGATACCCCACTTTCTCTTACCCCCCTCTTCCATGGCTCCATCATCTCTTAGTACGTTGCAGAATAAAAAAACTAACGACCCAGGAATTAATAATTCATGAATGGTAGAGTCACAAGACTCACAATTTGTGTGCAGTCAGCATAAGTTAACCGTTTGAGTTTACTCTCGGGAGAATAAAGCTGGCCGCAGCTTAAAATTTACACTTTATTCTTGGATGCTCTATCCATCAAACTTTATTTGTCAAGATTTTTATATTTGGTACTTGATCGGTGGATGATATGTTCCTTTATTTTCCTCGACATGCTCATTTACATTAACGAGTTTCATTAAGAAGAATGGTCACTAATTTGTTAGGGTACGTACGTAATTGAAGTTCTGATGTGTTGATGAAGCACCACTGCTACATGCTGTTCATTTTAGCACCATGGAAACTTTGCAAAAGATTTTACCTTCTACTTCTATTATCTTGTATTGTTACCATTGCAACGTTCTTGAACTTCTTGTATCAACACTGCAACATTTCGTTAAAGTCTTCATTGCTCGATGAAGATCGCAAATTGGCACCTACCATGTTCAAGAACTCGTTCATCTTTCTTTTTAGCAATTAGATATATATAACTTCTACCATCTTTTTTCAAAGTTCAACTGTTTGCTCAAGCAGTTGATCTGTGCCCGACTTTTTGATATCAAATATTACACGGGTTGTGTCTATTATGAAAAATAAAATTAGATAGAAGAGAATGACGAATTGGATATGTCATTTCGAGGAAACCTAGACCTTTCAAATTAGTTTTTATTTCTAAAAACCTCCAAATATGACTCAAAGCTGCAATTTTTTTTAATTAATTAATGCTATTTAGTTCCATTGTTTAACACCCGTGTTATATGTATAGCTAGGCTCAGTGACAGAATGTTATTTTACAGACAACACATGACGACATTTGATTCGAAGTAAAAAAAAAAAAAAAAAGAACGTAGCACCTGTAGAAGGGGAATTGTTCTAAATTCATTTATATGCAAAGACGCGCCTCTCCATTGGGTTCTACCGTCTTTTAAATATTAGAGAACTAAAATGAAATTATTTGAGGAGACTTGTCCTATGATAAACAAATGACTTCAAACAAAAATTTCGTGACTGAACTCAGTTATAAGAGAATAGACTAATTCATCTCTAGTTCTTTTGGTTGTACAAATGTTGAGTATGTAGAAAAGAATGCGGGGCTTCTTTATTTAGAAAGATTATTCAAGAGGTTAGAATATTTAACTTAATTAATGAAGTATAATATCACGTGTCATATACGTCCCAACATTTAGTTATCAATAATGACAAATAGTATTAGTTCATAATCATCTAGTATTTATAATAGAAGTTTAACGTTTCAAAATTAAATAAATAAGTATGATCGCCAGAAACACCAGTAAAAATAAATGTTCGAAAAATTTAATACATAAAAAATGCACAATTGATTATTTAACTTATGAGAAGAGAGTTGCGTAAAGAAGTTCATTCCATGTATCCGGGACTCCTGCTAGACACCAATGGGTGCAATCTACTCCTTGACCAGCTGAGGCCCGGTGCCCATCTATTCTTAGCTGTGACAAGGTAGTAATGTTGAGCAAATAGACTGGTTTGGACACTGCTTTTAATACTTTCTCCAGTACAAATTCTGCTGGATGAGGATCCCCTGGATTTTGCAGTGGTTGCGTTTGGTTCTGGCAGTTCGTGGCATTTATGTACGGCATGCTGAGTTAGTAAATTGAAAACAAAAAAAGCATGAGCAAGTGCAGGAAGAAAAATATTCGTTAGTAAAATAGTTTCTTGGTTACTAAAGGACAGAAATAAGATTGTTCGAGAAGATATTTTACCTGGCATGATCTGGAGAAACCCCTTGAAAGAACACTTTTGTCTTTGTTGGATCTACATTAGAGTCTACCCATTTCGCCCATGTATTCAGTGCTATCTCATAAAGAGACAGACGATCCATGTCTTTGAACGTAGTATTCCCATACTGAATCATCTCCCAACTGAACAATTAGAAAAAATTAATCAACTCATGTTTAGAGAACTTATTCCAAATAAAAAACCTATTTAAACGTACTCGATATGTTAGACTAGACATTGATAACATGATCAATTCACGACCATGCGTGCTAAAATTTGATTCAACCCAAGTAATGTTTTGTGCAGAGCCTAACTAAACAAAAATTTGTTTGTTACTTTGTCCAATCTATTGAGAGTGGGCTCATCTCGTGTTTGGCTTAGTTTATAAGATACATTAAAGACGTACTTTTAAGAATGTTTTTGTTTATAAACATGTTGGGATAGATGGGTTTTTATTTTTTGAAGTTTTGATCACCTATAAGGAAGATGCTTATTTGATACTAAGGTAAGGATTAGTTTAAAACAAGTAACTTATTTAAAACTTTAACTAGCAATAAAAATATTGTTTTAAAACAACCTTATAACTTGTTTGCCTTTGCAGTTTTGTACTTGCTATTACTTATAATGTACTGAAAATATTTTAAATGCATCTAGATTAATAGGTGAGTGAATGTAATGAATTTGAAAGAGTCAGTTCAATTCCTTTATCTAACCCTCCATTTGAATATATGATTTATAAAATCAATCAAATATTAATTTTAACTACATAACTATAACTACTATTTATTATTATTATCTACACATTTTTTGGAACTCATTACTATTCATCTTTATAAACCATTTATAAATTTTTCAAATTGAGAAATTCGTGAATCGGGATCTATTGCGTATATGATACAAACGATCGAGTAATGGCGTTAAAGTAAGAAAAGGTGTACATACGGTTGTTTTCTCCCAGTGTAAAGCCACCAATGCCACGAGTTGAAGATCACCACGTCCATGCCATCCCATATTTTACTAGTACTGATGGAGTCAAGCTTCAAAACCCTCCCACTTTTCTCATTCGCAATATCCACTAGATATGCATTCCGATAGAACATGAATGAAGCATTATACGTCTGCATTTTACTCGTTGAATGTAATTTTGTGAGTAGTGAGCACAAAGAAAATTCATGACATTTCCAATTTTTGCAACAAAAATATATAATAACCTAAGTCTTATCCCCACATTTTTTGCAAATCGACTATATGAACCTTTTTTCACCGCATATTTGTCTCATTAGTAAATCTACTTGAAGTTCTGAGAAATTACCCTCCATCATTTGCCTTGTTCCACTAAGATTAATATATTCTTATTAATATAAATCTTCTTAGGTACTCCATGTAAAATAGGCCAAAACCACCAAAGTCTTATCTCCCTCAATTTATCTTCAATCACCATCATTAATTTCACATCGGTGAATGTTCTCATTTCTTGTCTTATCTATTTAACCATGATCGCACATATTCCGCGTTGACTTAGATATACGACAAGCGAAAATATGTTCTTAAATTTTTTTTGCCATTACCTCTTGCAATTAAGACACAAGTAAAAATACAATAAGTCCCTATTTGGTTTAGCTAAAAAAACTAATTAAAGTTTAAATCAAAACTAACTAATTTTAACCACATATTTCATAGGAACTACAGTTTTTCAACCACACATTATATCAAATTTTATAAAATTTACTAAAAATTTGATTTTTATCAAAATCAAACAGGGCTGAATCTTTACCGGAAACCTGAATATAGAAAGGTTGTTTATCCTTGTCAAGGTGTAGTGGGTTTCTGGTACTGCCACATGAAGCATGCATGTGAGTGATTGCCACTGGTCAAGGCTCAATGAATCCCCTACAAACATCAGCCGTTTCCCCATGAATTTTGTCAAGAATTCAACACCATTAAACCTACAAAACAAAAAAACGCTCCAAACCCATTTCAGTAACAATTAACCTACTAATTAGGTAACTTTTCTTATTTGTAGTAACACATCATTTGCACAAAAAAATTAACATAAATTAACGTAAATTTAAAGATTTCCGCACAGTTTGTTTACTTGTATCTTATGCTGAAGCATTGATGTGATTTGTATGGTATTACTGATCAATTTTTATATGCAAAAATTAAACAAGTTCCAAGAAGAAACAAAGGGACCATGAAACTTATCTCCACCAAAAGACATTTGACAATTTTTGATTAGTTAATAACTCATGCTATTGAGTGTTGATTGTAATTAGGAAAGAGAAAAAAAATTTTAAAAATAGTTATGTGGGACTTTGGTCTTTTATATTCATTGATGATTTTGATTTTTAATATTCTATATTTATATTCTATGTGTAAATTTTTTTAGTAATGCCAATGACAGCTACTTATACCATACGTAGGTTGCTTGCACCATCTATATTCTTTTGTTTTATTGATAATGTCAGGCTGTTTGATGTTTTGAATATATGTTATAATAATTGTACAAATAAACAATTATAGTGGATATGTTGATACCACATTTTCTCATCAGTGTACAATATTTTAATTTCATTAAAGGTTATTAATATTTTCTATAATTGTCATATTTATGTTCATGAGACTTTCTTTTCATCGCATTTTTTTCAACATTCTAATACATTTTGTCATCGATGACGGTTTTCATACACAGAAAAAAAAAATTGTTAAAAGAGCGTAAAAGACTTATTTTGCCTCTTGTATTTTTAAATAAGAAAAATAACAAATACAAAAGTATGATGAAGTACTTGCCCCACCTTTTTTAAAACAAGCTAATAGAATTTTTGGACAAGAAGTTGAAAATTGTAATTTCGGACTTTTTGTGTTAATTAATGGAAGGTTAATGATAAAAATGCGTAGAAAAAAGTTGAAGATAGAAGCGTGACAATATGTAAAATTAAAAATTCAATGCAATTAAAATGTGGTTTGAATATAATTATCCTTAATAAAATGTATATATAAACAAGTACATAATTCTTTTTTTTTTAATGAAATCAGCATGAAGATTGAAGGACTAAAATATTTTTTAAACTTAATCAGTTATATTTTTAGAATTATTATTATTATTAATTATTATAACATAATAATCAAAGGTTTCTTGAAAATAATTTTTAAATTTATATTGTTTGAATTGAAGTTAAAACATAGATAGGAGTTTTGTCCAACTTTTTATCAAAATATTTAAAACTTTTATAAAAAAATTCGTGAAACAACCCCTAAATATTGTTCTTTATAATTTTAAGTTACTTACCTGAATTTTTCTTTATCTATTTGAAAGTCCAATACAACTAAATCTTAGTATAAACATGTACTGAGTCTAGATTAAAAAGTTGATAAAATTTTAAATCTCATATGTTGTACGACTTTTCAACCATATATTCCATAATTTTTATCAAAATTTACCTAAAACCTGAATTTTAAATACACTTAACGGAGCAAAATATATGCACATAGAATCTATTGTCCTATCTAACATGAGTCATTTTGTACATTATCATTTTCTATTCTTTTAATAATTAGTAAGATATCTAACATAAGTGATGCAATTATTTCATAGTGATCTTCTGTGAAGCTACTGCAACAAAAAGTATTTTCATAAAAAACTATTTTATGATCTAAATGAAATGGTTGTTCTATCATAAAATAAAAGCTTCAAGAGTCGCTATGTACCTGGGTAATTTGCATTCACTTTGCTGCCATCTGTATTTGAGGTACTCCTTATCAGGTCGACCATTTCCTTGGCAGTCAAATGGTTTCTCGATAAATGGACATTGTGTTGAATTATACAGAGGATACGAAGGATCGTAAACCCAACTCCCTTCGAAAATCTCACACCCTTGTGTTTCTATTATTCCATGCGCATGCTTCAAAACAGAAAGAAGAAGCAGCAGCAGAAAAATGGCAGTATTAGTACCAACTAGAAAACTATCCATTAGGGAGCCTTAAAAATTAATGATGCCCTTTCGTTATTCAATTTACTCCAATATGTGTGTGTGTGTGTCATGTGGGAGTTCTTTCCACGTTGAATCTGAGAGATTTGCATATTTGCAAGGGTAAGTTGGAATGGGAAATGAGAATTATTTTTCAAGACGTATCTCTAAGGATACATTACATCCATACTTAAAAACACATAAAGTAACGCTATGTAGTCCCATTGTGGTTACAACCTCAGTTTAGATGACGTTAATGTAGCATTTAATGATAAACAACAATGACATGGTATAGAGAGAGAGAAAGAGTGAGAGAGAGGATAGTGAGAATCTTTAAGAGGGGCTGTACAGCTTTGCATATTCATAATGTTTTAGATAAATTATTGAAAAATAATCGGTGCAGAAATTATCAGGCTATTAAAAAATCCATGTGTTGCATTCATATAGATAATTAATTACAAATTAAAGTCCAATGATCCACACGGTAATGAACGCCGGCAGGTAGACTTGTTATTGAGATTCTTGAATAATCCCACTTTCATTTTCTTCATGATATGGAGACTAGAATATAAGATATCCTCAATTTAGATATAAAGGAGGAATCTTGAACTTTAGACGTGACAAAGGGAGAATTATTTCGAGTGAATACTTAATATCATTGGTCTCATGCTGTATTATTTCATACGAATTTCCTTTATTAATTTGTGTTTTTCCACATTTTTTAAACTCATAGGCAAAATAAATATAAATGCTTGTTGGTAATCTGATATACTTCAAAACTTCAACAGTAACTCCCCACTGGTTGGTGAAAAGCGATGTCGCTAGTTGTGGCAATCTATCAAAGTGAAGAACAACATGCAGTGGTATAGTCTCTCTGTTGACGTGTTCCCAAAATTTATCACTTTGAACTTGTACTGCCGTGTGATTCTGTAAAATCTCCTCAATTCAGAAAACAACACCGCTTAGCCACATAGAGTTACATACTTTCATATTAAGCCTAGAATACTCAATTTTATTACTACCTAGTGACCACCCGCAGTATATCCATCAATCTCTGTCATGTTTTATAATGATGATTTCATATCCATAATATATGTCCCTTTTAAACTATCAAATGATATTGAACTATCATCATTACATGTTTGCTTCCATGCTCATTTAAATATTACCACATGAACTATGAAAGGGCTCGCCTATCTGCATCGGGATGTTCCCTCGAGTTATCCACCGTGATATCAAGTCAAGCAACATTTTGCTTGATGGAAATTTTTTAATAATTTATTTGAGATTCGTTTACACTTTTTTTAAAAATTTGAATATGATTGCAATTAATTCTTTCTTTTTCTTTTATTTAAATAGAAGAGTATATTTGTCATTTCACAGCTTTTGATTGAAAAAATTGATGGAAATGACATTTTGAGCAATGAAACGTGTAAATAAGGGAGAAAATGTCAAAAATGAAAGGTAATAAAGTTTTCCACAATAATAGTGAAATGTAAAAACATTATGTGCTAATTGTAAGCACTTAAAAGCACCTATTATCATAACTAGAATACTGATTTGGATATTTTCTTTTCTGCTTGGCAACAATTAGGTATGCTAACAACATGCCATTTAAATATGCAGGGTGGAAGAGATTCAAAAAGACTGATGTTTATAATTTTGGGGTTCCCGTGCTTGAAATTGAGAGTGGAAGACAACCTATTGATGCATCCTTCATCGAAAAGGGTCCAAATCACAACAAACGGATCTTGTAGGATTCCCAAAAAAAAATTCGATTTCTTCCGATAGTTAAATAGAATGATCTTTATGGGTTGGCCTATCAGTTGTCCATAATAAGTTGGCATAACAACTGTTTTTCTTCTTCTTCTTCTTCTTCTTCTTCTTCTTTGTGATATATTCCAAGGTACTAAATTTGGTTGATTGCAAGTCGGAAATTAGGAACGAAAAAATAAGAACAAATTTAATTCCACATGAAATATTAATGTAGGAATTTACTAACGCAAATAGCAATGATAGTTTCGTCAATAATTTCCACTGAAATATGTCGACATTTTTGATGGACTTGTATGTGTAGGTAAGTATATCGATAATTACTAATGGTTATTTTTCTATATATTTTTTTTCTCAATAATAAATTGGCATCTACTATGATTTCCTCTGTGGAAAATCACTTAGGAAATACGAAAAGACGAAAAATAAAAAATGTCCATTGGCTTATTAACACGTAGATTTCTATTTCTTGCAGTGAATCCATGTGTTTTCTCGTAGGTTTCATATTACACCTTCTCATTTTTATAAATTCACAATTAATTCTTTAGTAAATCAACACAATTAAGAGCGATGGATTTCATTTTTCAGTGCGTATGTGATGGTCTACGTGATGCGTTGGAATGAATTAATGGAGATTAGAAGAATTGCATTTTTTCTTGAAGATTGAATAATACATCTAAACATTAGAATGTCATAGTTGTTTTTTGTCTATAGGCACAATATACAAATCTACAGAGACAAATCAACCAGGTTTTCCAATATTTGCCTTATCGTAGTAGTTTGAGCTTTTCAGGAAAAAAAAAATGTAATTCTTGTGTTCTCCCTTAATTCATTTGGATGCATTATCAAGGCCATCTATATCTTCATGTAAATTCACTTTCGTTATTCGTCACACAAGTGGTACTTCTAATCGAGTTGCTGATGCATTTAGTCGGCATGGCTCACTCTCTCTCGACTGAAATGTGCAATGTGGTAGCGGGATTCTATTCTTTTACAACCTTGCATGCCTCTGTTAGGTTTTCCTTCCTGTAAAAGGAACTTAATAATAATTTTGACATGTTAGTGCTTTTAGTGCTGCATCTCCATAAGTACAAAAGAAACAATGGGCAGATGGATTAACAAGATTGAAACGTTAAATTAAAAACTTATGATTCAAACAAATAGATGAAAATAGATTCAAATATACGGGAGAATGGAGGATGAATAGAATATTAGCATTTTTGATAAGAAAATAACAAGCAAGGTATGTGATACAAACCGTGATAGTAGTATCTTTGTATCATGACATCATCACTGCATATGATCGGTTATAACACATGATAGGCTCTGCATATTATATCTTGAAGAGATTTGATATGTTATTTTTCACTTTATCATCATGAATAATTTGAGGGGCAAATGGATCCCAAATTTATTTTGTATATGTGTGGTGGATATATTTTAGTGTATTACAAGTTGGTTTAGTTCATATCACGGACGAGATGTTACCGAAATTTTGACAAATTGTATGCGACATCTTTCGAGGCAATTCGTAAGCCCTCAATTATTCAGGCTCGCACAGATACTTTTGAGGCAATTCGTAAGTCCTCACATATTTGTGATCAATACATATTTTCTGAGGCAATTTATAAGATCTCATCTACTTGATAGCTTATATTTCAAAATCCGACCCACACATGAATGTACGACTCAGACTTGGAGAACTATTGTTACACTTATAAATTACGTAGCATCGACTATTCATCGGATTGGGCTTATTAAACTAAACAATTGCATCTTGGGCTCGGCCCATTAACCACACGGCTCATTTACATTTTCCTATATATACGTGAATTTCATTCACAATAAGGTATGTATTCTAACCCTATCAAAATCTCATCTCCCGTCTCTTGCACTTATATTACTTTTGTCCGGCATTTGATTTGACCGTCGGAGTGCAAATGTCATCGAACATTTTTTTCAACTGGCAGCCTTTGCCTCCTAATGAGGTGTTCAAGTGTACAGGGAATGTTTACATGAAGGGAACGTGTTCGAAATTATGTTGACACATTTTTTGAGATCAATACAATACATAAAAATAGTTACTAAGACCACAACAAGAAAACCGAAAGGTGAAGATCTACACACCCCACCACAAGAACAATAGTAGAATAATCCTACCAATAAGACTTAAACCGATTGAATGCCGAAATTAATATATTTTTTACTAGATTAATTTCAAGAATTTACTCTACATCAACAATATTAACTTTATCACCTTAGAATCTGAAGAGTAAATTGCTATGGTGTAGTCTTGATCAAATAACTAATAAGTTGGTGTCATCTGGTAATACAAGAATCATTAACGACAACCAAGAAACTAAGGGTCCGTTTGATTGTAATAATGAAATTTGGATGAAAATAAAATGAATTTCAGGGAATTGAATTGTCTAGAACTTGTTTTACTGTAAATTATCAATTAATTGTATTTGATATGTGTAATTTTCTACCTGAAAAATATTAAAATTTTGGATCTTTTGGTGTTCATTTGATTTTGTTTTTCGTGAAAATTGTCCACTAAAAGGAAATAATTTGTTATAATTGGTGATATAATTTGTTTACATTGCAAAAAAAAAAAAAAAAAGATTTTTTTCAAAAATAAAGAAAATGTAAGCGAAATATGGAAAATTAATTCTATAGAAAATTTGGGCAATCAAATATGTAAAAAGGCGAAAAAATTAATTTTCATTTTTCATAAAATTAAAGTGCAATCAAATAGGGCGCAACTTTATGATTTTCTGAACTTTTTCCAATTTCATGGCTAATTAATTTATTATTTCAGTACATATCTTTAGTATTCATTTTGTACTTTTATATCGGCCTAATTAACCAATCATACGTTAAGAGGAGTCTGTTATTTCAGTACATAACTTTAGTATTTATTTTAAATGCATTCAAAATATTTCAATTTTTAACGTAAAAAATAATAAAAATTAAAAAAAAATTAGTTAAAATAAAAAATAAAGAAAAATAATAAATATTTTTTGGAAATGATGCAATTAAGTGTTAAATATGAAGAGTTTGTTGGAATACTTCAAAATTTTAACTCTATAAATTCATAAATACTCTCCAAATAATAGAATATACTTTTTAAAAATAGAGTCTCTTGGAGATGCTCTTATAGATAATGGAATTTGGAGAGTCAAACCCACTCTCTAAATTAAAATGTTAATTTAAAGAGTCTTTTGGAGCATGATTTTAAATGTTGACTTTGATTTGGATTAAAGATGTGGTTAATATCGATTATTTGACTTTGATTTAGATTAAAATCAAGTTTTAATTCGACACAAACATGCCCTAAATTTTGTATTGAAATATATATATAGAATCAGCACTCCTCACTGTTCATAAAATCGACATCGCTTAGATATGAATCGAAACCTTAATACTATTACTTTTAATTGAAAGCCACAACCTTAATATTTTTAAGTCCATATAAAACATTTCCAACTCTATAGAATACCTGTTAAACCAAATATACTAATTTGAATTGATGAAAATAAGTTTTGAAGTTCCATAATGTCAAAATGACTTAAATTTTCATCAAAAGTTTTGTCAAACAAACCTTGAAAGTATAATTGAATTGAGATTTTTTAATTTTTAACTAGAGTTTGCACAAAATTCAATTTAAAAAAAGTAAAATTAGAAAACA
>CAIGRN010152257.1:717-15233 GCA_903798345.1 Fraxinus anomala
ACCATGGGTGAGAACTGGACAAGACTTGAATCAGTCATCTTTAGTTTTCACATCTCTAAGCTCCCTAGCTTCGCTACATTGCTACATATGGCCATGCATCACATATCTGTAATTTTTATTCTTTATATTATGTTTCTAGTCAAGCTAATTTATATACTTGCTCGGTAGTTCATTTGAGTTTTCATGAAATTTTAGCTCAAACTTACGCTGCTTCACTTTTCTCCTTCCAGTTTTTTGTCATCTAGATAACCCTGCACATTTGACGAAATTTCCAAGAATCGTGGTTATCTCTTATGCGATGCTTCGTCGTTTACGGATGTTCATTTTGGAACAAGAATGGGTTACCTTAATAGTTGACGAATCACATAATTTACGCTGTACAAAAAAATCATCAGAACCAGATGAGGTACTTGACTTTTCTCATTTTGTCATCGAACACGCTTCATCACATAATCTAAAAGTTTAAGTTTTTAGATAAGACCACATGTATATTATTTAAATACTATCTTGAATATGCTCCCTCACGTGTAGGCGATATTTATTTTTCCCCATCAAAGTCAAACACGTGGACCATTGATTTAAATGGCAGTGGCTGACTTGAACCAGGACCTTTGTTGCTTTGATACCATGTTGAACTATTAAATTTAAAAGCTTAAGTTGTTAGATATGGTAAAATGTATATCATTCAAAAACTATCTTCAGTAGAACCTGGATGGTTGCAGTCCTATAGTCAATCTTCTACTTGAATTCATATGCCTATGTGCATTGCAACCAGTAGAAATTAAACATTTGGACATAGAGTTGGCTATTCAATTGCTTGAAGAACTGGGATTGGAAGCGCCTCTAGAGAACCTACTTTTCAAATTATGGTTTATATATTTACTAAGTAATGAATACTGTATAAAATATGAATAAGAGTAGTTAATTTTGTGTATGGGTATTCAATTTATTAGTGATGTGCTCATTGTCCTTCCACATAATTAATGGAATTGTAGCACAACTCAATCTAACTGGATCTACATGTAAAAAGTATGAATCAACCCACAGATTTTTGTTTGGTTTGCATCCAAATCTTGGTTCTTGAACAATATTGTCACTGAGACTGAAGTGGTATGTCGGATTGGTGAACTAGACCTGTGTTTTGATTGATAGAGTTAAAGAGTTCACTCATTAAACTGTCAATCTGTTTTGATGATGTACATACTGTTGATGTTAATGGCATGATGATGAGGGACTGGTCCTCAGATTTTAATATATAAAAATTTCAACTTAATGGAATGTAAGATTTGGGTAAGCATTGAGAAAAAAAAATTAAATTGTCATAGTTAGTGAAATTCTAACCCTCTTTGATTAGAAGAAAGTGGAGAAGGATAAACTCAAGAATAATGTTAAGCCAATAATTTAACCTTTAAACTCGGATAATTGTATTATTCCCAAGGGGAAACCATTTATTTTTCTTATTTTTTTCTCTTCTTTTCATCTGGAAGATGAACCACAGGTGAGGGAAAACTTTTAACACTTCTTCTCTTCCACCTCCTATAATCCAAACTTGACATTATGCTAGCTATTAGGATGGGCGGCAATTTCATTTTGCGATCTGATATTTTTCTGGATGTGGTGAAGATAGTGAGAGCCACCAAGGAATATGGTTGGTGGCTGTTAATTATTGGTAATTGCTTGGAGTTCACTGTTATTGTTGTACCTTAATTTTGGTAGAATACCTACATGTTATCGGAAGATGCCGAAATGTATTTTTGCACTTGAATGTTCCTTTATATTTTACCTTTTCATGGGAAGCTTTTATTTAAAAATCGTATTGATTGCCTATTCTAAAATCTCTTCCATTATTTGGTAGCTAAAAGCCGTGCTTGATGTTGCAATGAAGGTCAAGCATCTTATTCTACTATCAGGGACTCCCTCTTTGTCAAGGTTGAGCCTAAATCATCGTATATGTGAATGGTTCTTTACCTACTAATGAACATAGTTCTTATGTGATTTAATCTCAGCATATTTCCCCGATTTTCTGCATTGATGTTTGAATATGATTTCATGCTAATCCCAGTTGTTTCTTTCTTAGGAGATAATAGGCCTTATGACATTTTTCATCAAGTAAATATATTGTGGTAAGTACAAGTTTATCTTTTATTATACTGAGTTATTGTTTATTTTTTTACGTTTCCTGACAGTTCTTATTTGTTCACGCTAGGCCGGGTTTGCTAGGGAACACCAAATATGAATTTGCAAAATCCTACTGTTCTGTCAAATTTTTCCGGGGTTGTCAAGGAAAAGTCTTCCAGGTAAGTTGTAGGCTGCTTCTCGCTGCAGTGTATTTTGAAAAGGGGCTCTCAGTTTTCAATTTCGTTGAACTGAATTGTGAATTAAAAAGAAGATTGCATTCCATTATTTTCTCCTTTCGATTTTTCTCAAAAAAATCTGGCTTTTGTCTCATGGTTGATCACTCAATTACTGATTTTTGGTTGTAGCTTTATATAAGAAAAATGATCTTATAATTAATCGATGCAAATGTTGACATTATATGGAAATTTCTGTTGTTGAAATCTTTCTTGAATTCTATTGGGCAGTGATAGTTACTTTTGAAATGCATTACTATTTCATCTTTCTAGGATTTCTCCAAGGGGGTTCGTCTAGAGGAGTTAAATGTTCTATTGAAGCAAAGTGTTATGGTATGGTTTTATTATTACTCTTCCATCTATGTTTGTTTTGTACTACAATTCAATGTATGCTCTACTTTTAATGTGGTCAAAAGTTTATCATTATAATGATGTCAGGTAAGTTATGAAATCACATCCATGTTCTACTGGAGCGTCTAGCATAACTTCAGTCAATAAGTGACTGTATTTCTTGAAGAAGTTGTTTTAGTGGATTTTAATTTTCTAGGAACATATGGTTTTATTACAGAACTTAGTTTAATAGGTATTTGCAGGGGGTCTTCAAGATCCTAATCATGTCTATCTATGCAATGAACATATCTGATGTCGTTGAGTTATCTTCTGAAATAGCTATGCATATCTGACTGAAGTGGCTGCTAAATTAATTTCATAATTTTCGTTGACTAACAGGACAATCAATTATAGTTTAGTGGGAATTGGAATGTAGATTTCACATATTCAATGTTCTGATTCTCTTTGTTTTCCTCTCTAATGTTAACTTTTATGCTTTTATATTATTATTTTGATATCATGCTGCAGATTAGACGGTTAAAGGAGCAAGTTTTGCTGCAGTTGCTGCCCATGCGTCGACAAATTATAAGACTGGTATTAAGGAAATCTGATATTAGTTTCGCAAAAGAAACTTTAGAAATGGGAAATAACAATGCTTCCTCACACAATGATGATGAAAATGGACCTACTGAAGATGAAGTTCAAGGTACCCAGATGCTTTTTGACTGAATATATTCTGTGTTTTCGACTATTTCATGCGAGGATAACAGTGCATGTCTTCAATAGTGTGGACACTTATAATCTGTTAATGTTTTTCAGTTTCATCCTTCAACTAATCTTTTCAATTGGTCTGTTTTCTATTAAGTCCCCAAGGTTCTCTGTAAACTCATTGCATTGCTTAGAAGTTTTACTCTCATCTACTGAGAAGCAACATTTGAATCTATTTGTTCTATTTATACAAAGGAAGCAGAATACAATATTTCCTTCTTTGTATCGTTGACTATTAAGATATTAGAATGCTTATTTTTGTTATTATTTGTTGCAGCATGGAGAATGCTTGGTCGTTGCAGTATTTGGTTGGTTTTTATATAATTGCAGACAAAACTAATATACTGAACCAAGTAGACTCCTTATTTTGGAAAATTGTGATTTGTGAACTTGTATAACACATTGGGTATGGGATTTAATTACCATCTTTGTACCATCATGATGGTGTCTTCGTAAAATTTGAACTCTTCATCAGATTATGCATGAGCTGAAGTATTCAAAAGGTTGCCAAGTGATTCTTGAAAATTCAATACTATCTTAATAGCTCATGAATTTGGAACATGATGAGATCTGAAACTGATGGAAACATGGAACTAGTCAAACAATGATATTATCTAATTTCATGGAATTTGTTGATTTTCTCTGGCTCCATAATGCAATTTTTTGTTTTTTTTTTTTTGAGCTAATTAAAAATTTATGCATTTCATCATCAAGTGTATTTTCACAGGTCACCCATGTTTAAGCTTGCAGTTTTTCACATGTTCCTGTAGTTAATTCAAATATATGATCTCTCCTCTTCCAGATAATGATGATAAGGACAAATCTTCTAAGTATGTGTCTGATCAAGCACTTGGTATAGCTAAAATTCCCGGGTTTCTTGAGTGGCTCTCTATACATCCAATCATAGCAGAGTTTGATGAGGAAACCCTTGAAATATGCCCCAGGTCTCATAAAATGATAATATTTGCTCATCATCATAAAGTTCTTGATGGAGTACAGGTGAGAAACACATTTTATCTTATTTTTAAGCTAGGGGTCTAGGACCAATAAGCTTTATCTTCAAATTTAGCTGGTGTTGCGTGTTTCAATATATGGCTTCCAGGTATCTGTTAGCTGGGCTTCTTAATTCCAGTTTAGCCTCAAAGAGAAGGAAGATGATAAAGGATTATCTTAACCTCCTTTTTTTTTACACTCCTAGCCATCTCACTGTTTCAGAAATCTGAGAGGAAGATATTGTTTCCAACTTTCTTTTTTGTTATGTATATTTTCTGTTTCCGCTTTCTTCTCAAGTTCCCAGTTGCAATTTCCAATGTTTTGTGCTATATATAGTTTAGTATACAATCAATATCAGTGGTTTTTTCCGTAAAGCACTATACCCATTGTGTCATTAATAAAGAACTGCAAATACTGGGAAAATTGATGATATAACATGGATGTCACACTTTGCTATTCTTGCAATGGTGGGACATATGTGACTTCAGTGAGGCTAAGTCTAACAGCATACGAGATTGAGTACGGCATATCATTTCTCTACTGTTAATATCTTTAAATTTCTTCACAGGAATTTCTATGCGAGAAAGGAATACAGTTTGTCCGTATTGATAGCCGTATAGTTGGTAGCGATAGGCAGTTAGCTATTCAGTCTTTCCAGTCATCAAGAGAGGTTTGCTCATGTTCTCACCTTCTTCTTCAAAGAAATTTGATGTTCTTTTTTTTTTTTTTTTTTCACTTTGTTAATTGCAGCATGTTTGGCTAAGCTATAAGATTTGTTTTTTTCATCTTATTTCGTAAGTAAGTGCATGCATTTTGCTGTAAGAAACCAAACATGATAACGTGGCTTATTTTTTGCTTTTGCAAGATTTGAATATTAATTCCATTTTTTACCATGTTCACTTGCCTGAATACTCTAGAGAAGTGAAACTAGTTTTTCAGGCTAGAAAAGGTATGAGTATAAAATATTCATCTCTAGAGATTTAAATCCTGGCATTAGAATCTCATTTAACTTTTATCAGGTTAAAATCGCGTTAATTGGCATCCTAGCTGGGGGATCTGGACTAAACTTAACATCGGCAGAGAATGTTGTCTTCTTGGAGTTACCCAAGAGACCATCCGAGATGCAGCAGGTATCCTTATTTCACCTTTTTCTTACTCTATCTATTTCAGAATCTCTATGATTATTGTGTAGAGGTTATTGGAATTGTATCCATCCTTGTTAGATTGTTAGTCTTAACCTATTAATATATATTGTTGTCTTATGAAAGTTCTCGTGTTAATGGCATAAGGGTATTCTCACAATAAATGTGAGAACTTTTGAAGTTGTTTTCTTTATTTCAAGATTATGATTTGTTACACGCCAATTTGTTGAAAAGAAATTTCAACTAGTTGATAGGCTCTCTAAATCTCTTTTTCTGGTTACTTATGTTGCTCGAACTCAGTTTGTTCTAGATCAGTTCTTAACTCCTATTTTAAGTAGGAAGTTTATAACTTGATACAGCAAGGCATCGTCTTTTTGTTGGATGGAGCACCTAGTGAGTCTTTGCTTTATGGGTAAGATGGCTTGTAAATGAATGTCTCATATGTCATCCTGCCATACCCGCTGCTGGATACCAGATATGCAGGTAATGATAGTTGCAATTATGTATTTAAGAAGCAACCAAACATCCTCTATCAGTGGTTGTCTTACAGCCACTAGAAATTGGTTATCTTCACTGAGCTGAGATGTTTGCACAAGGGTCAAGTGTTTCTATTTGCATAATAATTTTCCCACATGGTCAAATAACAATTCTCTTTGGGAACCATAATCATTTGTAAATAAGAATTAATCATGTATAAATAATAACTATCCCCCGTTTGACCCCATTATCCCAAAAGAATATTCTTCTCTCTTATTTTCAACCACACAATTTTCCATAAAATAATATTACACATATACCAAATTTTTTTTTTCTTTTTCAACCACGCATTATCCACAAAATACTATTCCAAAAATTATAATTTGAAATAATGGGGGCTAATCATGGGCTTAATCTAATGGGAGGAAAGCTGTACTTTTTAAAATAATGAAAATTATTGTCTAGCGGGGTAAAACATCAATGTTTATATTGGGTATTGATGCGTTTTCCTTTCATGAGGTGAGATGCAAAATTAATCTAATCAAGGCATTTTGAGGCGTAAGTCTCACCGTGAACCAAAATAATGTCAAACAATTAATAAAATGCAAAATAAACTCATAATAAATCCTAAACAATTTTTAAAATTCATAAGAGAACAATTTAAAGTGTGCTAACAAACAAAATAAAAATTTATAAAATAAAAACGAAACTATTATTTTAGCTGACGGGCAGGTAGACTATTTCCAAAGTCGGTCTATTAGTGT
Source organism: Fraxinus anomala (assembly GCA_903798345.1). NCBI lineage: Eukaryota > Viridiplantae > Streptophyta > Magnoliopsida > Lamiales > Oleaceae > Fraxinus > Fraxinus anomala. The sequence continues at coordinate 7,543 of CAIGRN010152257.1, forward strand.
GCAACGTGCTATTATCAAAATGTAATAATAGTCTTGAGTTAGCCTATTTTAGCTTGCTGTTTGCATGTTAAAAATGTAACACTTCATGTGTACTTCTGTTGAAATGATTATATTTGTTCTTGAGTTCAATGTTTTACTTGTACACTCATCGTTCACTGTACATGAATATAACTCAAGACTTAAAATAACGGGACTCTCTTCTTTCTCTCCCTCAGTCTCTATTGACTTGTTTGATGCTGCTAAAATAAGACCCATTGCTTAATATGAACTGATGAGATATGTTCCTGTCCACCTCTGATACTGCAATATGATTATGTTATACTGCGTTTTGGTCTAGTGGCTACACTCTCTCTCCTTTACCTTTAACAGTTGATTTTCTTTGGAAACTATCATGAAGGCTGAAGCTGCCAATAATGCTTACAATTCTCTGTGTAAATAATGAATTACATTTTGCATTGTAATTGACTTATAAATGTTTTTTGAACATTTGAAGGCAGAAAGTCGAGCTCATAGACATGGGCAAAAAAAACCTGTCAACATATATATTTTCTGTGCGAAGGTACTTATACACATTTATATTGTGTGGATTGCTTGTTTTCCCTCAAAAAATCATGTTGCACCATTTTACATTGTTTTCTTCTTTCAGGATACTTCAGACGAGTTACGATGGCAACGGTTGAATACTAGCGTGCATCGAGTTTCATCTACAGTGAATGGCAAGTATGACGTAATAAAGGAAATACAGGTATCCTTTTCCATGAATTATCATTTGTGTCTAGGAAGTGTAGAAAATGAGAAGCTTCAATGGAAGCGAAAAACATTCACTGAATGAAAGTAAATCATGTATCTTGGCCTAATTTGGTTCTCTGTCATTCATAGCGTGACAATTATTTGGCTAATGACTATTATTTGAGCCAAAAAAACCCTTTAAGCAAGACTTTCTTCGCAGGAAGGAACGTTACTGCTGTTTCATAGAATAACTGAATTTTGTGTCATCAAACTGTTAAAAAAAAAGCTATTTCCCTATTTCTTCATCTAGAATGAGAGAACCGCTTGTGGAAAAATAATTCTTATTAATCATAACATAGGTACATGTTTGTATAAATAGAGTTACAACAGAAGAATAGAAGGAAATAATAAATTAAAGGAAAGAAAAGAATAAAAAATGCTAACTTCTAAGGAAACTAAATATCCTAGGATATTCACACATTTACAGTCGAGATTCTCTTAGAGAAATAGGAAACTTTCCAACACTCCACCTCAAGTTGGCTTGAAGATATTTTCCATGGCTTTCGAGATATATGGCAGACATATTACTCCATCTATTTTCTCTTTAATAAAATGCTTGTTTACTTCCACATGTTTTGTTCTATCATGAAGAACTAGGTTGTGAGCAATAGTTATTGCAGCTTTATTGTCACAATGTAGTTTCATTGGTAGTGAATTAGTAACCTTTAATTCTTTTTACAACCTTTTGATCCATAGAGCTTCACAAATTCCATGAGCAACAGCCCTAAATTCTGCCTCTGCACTACTCCTTGCCACCACATTTTGTTTCTTGCTGCGCCATGTTACTAAATTTCCTCCAACAAAAGTGCAGTAGGCTGAAGTTGATCCTTTATCAGTGACACTACTAGCTCGATCTGCATTAGTGTATACTTCAACCTGTAGATTCCCACGTCCTCCAAATAGTAAACCTTTACCTGGAGTCCCTTTTAGGTACTTTAAAATCATGTACATAGTATCAAAGTACTCGGGTCCTGGTGAGTGCATAAATTGACTTACCATGCTTGTTGCAAAGGCATGTCAAGACGTGTATGAGAGAGATAAATGAGTTCCCTACCAATCTTTGGTATTGTTCTCTATTGGTCACTTCTTCAGCCTTAGCTAGTTGTAGTTTTATGTTCAGCTTTATAGGTGTTTATGCTGCTTTGCACCCTAGCAAACCAGTTTCTCCAAGTAAATCAAGCACATACTTGTGTTGGGAAACAAAAATTAATTTCTTTGACCTTGCAAATTCCATACCAAGAAAATACTTCAAGTTGCCTAAGTCTTTGATCTCAAACTCCTGAGCAAGAATCTTTTTTAACCTCTCTAGCTCATTGCTATCATCACCTGTGAGAATTATATCATCCACATAGACAACAAGGATAGACATCTTACCTCCACTAGTGTGTCTATAGAACATAGTATGATCGGCTTGACCTTGGCAGTAGCCGTGACTCTTTATTACCTTCCAAATTCAAACCAAGCTAGATTGTTTGAGTCCATACAACGATATCCTCAATCTGCACACCTTGCCTTTGACACCTTTCCCTTCAAATCTTGGTGGTAGATCCATAAATACTTTATCCTCTAAGTCTCCATTTAAGAAGGCATTCTTCACATCTAGTTGGTATAATGGCCAGTTAGAGTAAGCACTAGAGAAAGTAACATACGGATTGAGTTCATCTTAGCTACATGAGCAAATGTTTCCTGGTAGTCAATTCCATATGTTTGAGTGAACCCCTTCGCCATAAGTCTTGCTTTGTACCTTTCTATACTCCCATCAACCTTGAACTTTACTGTAAATACCCATTTATAGCCAACAGTCTTCTTTCCCTTTGGTAGGTCACCAATTCCCAAGTGACGTTAGCAATTAGTGCATCCATCTCTTCTTGAACAGCCAATCTCCATTCCGGGTGATCCAGTGCTTCCTGAATGGTTCTTAGAATATATAGATGAGAAACATTTGAAGTAAAGGCCTTATCAGTATCGGAAAGTCTATGATAGGATAGATGGTTGGAAATAGGATGTGTGGTACAGGTTTTAACTCTTTTCCTATGGGCAATAGGTAGGTCAAGATCCGAAGAATTATCAAAAGAAAGATCCGGAGAAAAAGTACCTGGAGTATGTTGAGGAGGACCAACTTGTGTAGGTGATGATGATAGTCCTTGCTGTGTATTTGAAGGAGCTCTATTGCTCCGATGATCTCTTCTTCTGGTACAAACTAGATGAGGGAATATTTGATAGTACTTCCCCTGTTTGTGAATCAGGAATGCCTTGCATAGGTAGACTAGGATGTCCATTATTTTCACCTATTAAGGTATCAATTTCCTGGCCCTTTAAAGAATTCATGTCAATGTCAAGAAAACTATTGGGAAGAGGCTTACAGATTTGCCAGAACTTATCTTCATTTTCCTGTTTCTCCCCCTAAAGATAGTAATGGCCAAAAAATGGCTGATTTTCAATAAAAACATCCATACTGATGTGAATTTTTTACTCAGAGGGTTGAAACATTTGTAACCTTTTTTATTAGGAGCATAGCAAAGGAAAATACATTTTTCTGCCCTAAGCCTGGATCGAAGATGGGTTTGTATATGAACAAAAACAGTGCGTCGAAACACCTTTAGTTGCAAGTCAGATATTATCCGACGAGTAGGAAACAATTTTTTTAGGCAATCTAACGGAGTAATGTATTTTAAAACTCGACTTGTCATCCAATTAATGAGATAACTTGTAGTTAAAATAACATCACCCCATAAATATTTAGGAACATGCATTGAAAACATTAGGGCCCATGCAACCTCTTAACAAATGACTAATTTTCTTCTCAACAATGCCATTTTGTTGTGGGGTGTCACGACAAGTAGATTGATGTTGAATACCCAGAGAAATGTTCCTAAACATTTGTTAAAATATTCAGTACCATTATCGGTTCTAAGGATACTGATTTTTGTTAGGAACTGAGTTTCAACCATATTATAAAAATCCTAGAAAATTCTTGAAACATCAGATTTATCACTCAACAAATACACCCAACACAAATGCGTATGATCATCAATAAATGTAACAAACCATTTTTTATTAGAAGTGGTAGTGGTTTTTGAGGGACCCCAAACATCACAGTGGATTAAATAAAAAGGTTTGGCAGGATGATAAGCTTTTGATTGATAAGTGATTCGGTGACTTTTGGATATGTGACAAACATCCCAATGAAGAGAATTACAATCCAAAATTTTAAATAAGCTAGGAAACAAATATTTTAAATAGAGAAAATTAGGATGTCCTAGTCTAAAATACCAAAGCATTATTTGTTCACGTATAGAAACAAATCTAGTACTAGTATTCAAAGCCTGAGCTTGTTTATTGTTGAATAAAGTCTCATCGAAGTAGTAGAGTCCATCAATCATCCTAGCACTGCCAATCATCCTCCCCGAGAGTTGGTCCTGAATTTCACAATGGGAATAAAAGAAAACGACACGACAACTAGAGTCTTATGAAAGTTTACTAACAGATAGCAAGTTATAGGCAAGTTTAGGGACGTGAAGGAGAGATTTGAGTTCTATTTTTTCAGAGATTTGGATAGAACCCGTTCCAGCGATGGATGAAAAACTTCCATCTGCAATTCTAATATTTTTATTATCGGAACAAGGAGAATAAGATTGAAACAATTGAGAGGTACTAGTCATGTGATTGGATGCACTCGAATCAATAATCCATTGTGCAAGATTTGAGCTACAAGGATAGGCACTAGAGTTATCACCCGGTTGAGCCAATGAACCAATAGGAAGACCGGATGCAGAAGCTGATTTCAGCAGTTGAAGAAGTTGATCCACCTGCTCAGCACTTAGGAATTTTCAGCATCCTATACAGCATAAGATAGGTCTGTTTTCTCAGGCTCCTTAGCTTCACCAGTCAAGTACCATATCTTCCCTCTTCCACGAATATACATCCTGACAGATTGTGACCACCGTAGAAAGTTAGCCTCATTCAATCGCATATTGGTAATTTGGACAGAGTAGGGTTCAGAATGGGTAGGTCTGGTTTCAGATTTGGTTTCGACTTTAGCTTTGTTTGGAGTTTTAGCCATGGCTACAACAACAGAAGAGAAGAGCAGAGTTTCAACAAGGAAGAAAACCCTTTGCTGCCAAGGGAAATTAGGGTTTACAAAAGGTCAAGAGCCGGATCTTGCTTTGATACGATCTAGAATGAGAGAACTACTTGTAGAAAAATAATTCTCATTAATTACAGCGGAAGAATAGAAGGAAAGAAAAGAATAAAAAATGCTCACTTCTAAGGAAACTAAATATCCTAGGATATTCACACATTTATAGCCGAGATTTCTCTTAGAGAAATAGGAAACTTTCCAACACGTCATCGTATCTTTTGGTCTGTTAAATGAGAGATAATATGTTTGAGATGACATCTTTGACAATAATTTGCGGGATGATTTCTCATTTTGTCTTCCCTTCTTTATATATAGGTACAAGATATTTTTGATACAAATTATACATGGAACTACCTATTATTTACAAGGAAATATCTTATTAGCCATAAATAAATAATATTATAATAATATACTAATACTCCTCTGAAATTGATGTTGGTGAGTCAGGACTAGATAATTATGACGGTAGTGAGTTAGGGATTTGGTGAAGATATTCGTAGCTTGGTGAGTAGTGGAAACATGAGGAAGAGCAATGACCTTAGAGTTAGAGGCGCCCCGAATATAATGACAGTTCACTTCAATATGTTTAGTGTGTTCATAGTACACATGATTGGTCGCAATCTGAATAGCACTAATGTTGTTATCATGGAGAGGCGTAGGCTGTGATTGAGAAAAACCAAGTTATGCAAGAAGACCAGGCAACCACACAACCTCAGAACATGCAACATACTTAGATCGGTATTCAATCTCATTGGAGGACTTAGAAAAACAGTCTTGTTTCTTACATTTCTAAGAGATGAGAGCATCACCCAGAAAAATACACCACCCAGTAGGAGAATGACGAGAATTTGGACAATCCGCCCAGTCTGCATCACTATAAGCTGTGAGCTTAAGAGACGACCCTCGAGGGAAGAAAAGTCCACGATGAGGAGTCCCAATAAGATAGCGAATAATGCGACGAACAACTACCAAATGAAGATGGCGAGGGGCGTCCATAAACTTGCTGACAGTATGAACGGCAAAAGAAATATCCGGACGTGTGATGGTGAGATATATGAGACTAGCCACCAACTTTCGATAAAGAGCTGGATGAGGAAGAATATCTCCTTCATCTTTCCGATATTTAACATTAAGTTCCAAAGGCGATAAACTGAGGAGGCTTCGACAGACCAGCTAACCTAATCAAGTCTTGAATGTACTTAAGTTGATTCAAGAAGATACTATGCGACGTAGTATGAACCTCTAAGCCAAGGAAGTAAGTAAGTTGACCAAGGTCTTTCATATGAAAAACGAAATGAAGGTGTCCCTGAAGCTTCTGAATAAGATTGTGGTCAGATTCAGAAATAATGTCATTCACATATACCAACAAAAAAAGATCACAATAGGACTCTTGTGAAAAAATAGAGATACGTCATACTGACTCTGAGTAAAGTAGAAATCCAAAAGAGCGATGAAACTTATCAAACCAAGTCCGATGTGCCTGCTTAAGACCATACAATGGCGTGTGATGGTGAGATATATGAGACTACCCACCAACTCTTGACGGTTACCCAAGGCAACTTACCGAGCCTTATAGCGCTCAAGAAAACCATTAAAACGAAGTTTAATCAAATACACCCATTTACTCCTAATGGGTTTCACATTCGGCGGGCATGGTACAATATCCCAAGTTTGATTGGCGTTAAGAGCCTCTAGTTCGGCATTCATGGGCTGTTGCCAACACTCTTGTTCCATAGCTTGTCTATAAGAGGTAGGAATGAAAATCGAGTTAAGAGTAGCAGACAGAGCTATGGGAAGAGAAACCATACCTATCTAGAGGTCGAGGAATACGAGAGGTTCGATGAAGAGTGACAGGAGGTGGGAGATCATCTGGTGAAGAATCTGATGTTGTAGTTGGAGGATCATGGGGACTTAAGGAGACAGGTGTCTGAGAAGGAAGCTCGAGACTAGTGACCGATGCGGCATGCCTACGAGAGTAAATTAGACCGGGCTTGTATCGAGAGAATTCTTTAGGAAAATCAGTCAATACAGAAAACATAGGCTGAGAGAGCAATTTCAGAAGTGAAGAAAGATTGTTTTTTAAAAAAAACAACGTTTCGGGAAATCCTAATCCGATGTGCTTTAGGGTCATAACATATATATCCTTTCTGAGTCCCACCATATCCCAGAAATACACACTTGACAGATTGAGGTGTAAGTTTTGTTCTTTCAAGTAGTGGTAAATAAACAAAACAAACACAACAAAAGGGACGAAGATGAGAATATATGGGATGATGACTAAAGAACTTATAAAACGGAGAAACATTATTAATAGTGGGAGAAGGTAAATGATTGATAAGATGAACAGCGGTAGACAACGCTTCACACAAAAAAGAGAAGGAACAGAAGACTTAAATAGAAGAGCTCGAACCATGTCAAGAAGATGGCGATTCTTGCGTTCTGTCACCCCGTTCTGTTGAGGGGTAGAAGGACAAGAGCGTTGGGAAATAATCCCTTTGGTCTGTAACTAAGATTGATGGTAGAAGAAAGTTGGTTGTCAATGAAAGCAATGAAATACTAGAAAACAGAAAAAACTTCACTTTTTGCACGAAGAAAATAAACCCATGGCGACTATAGTCATCAATAAAAATAACAAAGTATTTATAATGGGCATGAGGTACGACAGGTGCTAATCCCCGTACATCACTATGAACTATATCAAAAATATGCAAAGCACGAGAACTAAAAGAAGGAAATGGTAAAACCTTGCTCTTAGCAAGTT
>CAIGRN010152290.1:0-32423 GCA_903798345.1 Fraxinus anomala
AAATTTACATATATTTATTTTCAACATTAACCAACAACGTGCAACGCACGTTAATCACACTAGTAGTTATAAAATGTACAAATGCACTGAGGCCTAAAAGAGAAAGTAAGCTGCACGCTTGATAGTAGAAAGATGCTTATTACATCTAAAATAGAAAGTCTACATGCACACAATAAAATTCAAGATTTGCACAAAATTAATTTTTAGTATAAAAGCTTTAGTCGTGTATCTCATCAACATAAGATCTTAAATAAAATAGAATTCAATATCAGAGTAAAAGATTACTAAATGAGCACAACTGCACAAGAACTTAATAAGGAGTGTCTTTTAACTGCTTTGAGCTTTGTTTTACTTCATTGAAGACCTTACTCATTGACACCAAATGGGCCCGAAGAGAAGTGATTCAAATTTACTTTGATAACTTATATTTGGGGATTTTACAATGAAGACCCTGCTCATTGACACCAAATGTGATTCAAAGGGACCGAGGGAAAAGTGATTCTAATTTATGTTTGAGTCTTAGATAACTTATTGTATAATAATAATAATAATAATAATAATAATAATAATTGGGTTGATTTGAATAATTAGCCTAATTAAGTTTATTAAATTATAGTCTACTAAGGCACATAAAATTCAAAAGTTCATCTACTTTTTCAAAATTCATAATTATTCAATTATTCTTTTTAATTAAAGATAATTGGGTTGTTATCAAATTGGTTACAAATTTGATAACAAAGGACAAGTCCAGAGTAGAGGTCATGTGACTCTAAAAAAACTTGAAGAGGAGGAGTACCCATTCTGAAAGTTTTGGAATTCTGTATAAACTCCTTGAACAAAAAATAATCGAGCTTCCGGTACCAAAGACACCGGAGGAAGCTAGTAAGACTGATCACCTAAATATTGTAAATTTTACAGAAGCATTAGTCACCCAATGGAGAAGTGTTTCGTCCTAAAAGATCTTATTATCTTCTTAGACAAAGAAAATAAGATCAAACTTGAATTGGAGAAAATCCAACAATTGACTGCTCAATGGTTTCATTTGGATTATTTGATCCAATTCCCGTTGCAAATAAAGAGTAGACATTTTCTCTTACATGTGATGCTTGTAAGTCCTCGGTTGAGAAGTCTGGACCTCAACTTATAGAAGAAGTCATCCCAGTGGAGTTTAAGGTAGATAGAGAAGTCACCATCAATTACATTTATCTAGGGATGGTTGAACCACGTGCACCCAATCGTCCAACCTTTTATGAAATTATGATGATGACTTGGATGTTTAGGATTCTGATTTAGAGTCCGAAGATGAGATCAATGATGACTGGTCAACATTCATAAGTAAGGAGAAATATCGAATGTCAAACAAAAAGGGTAAAATATCACATTCTATGCCTCTTGTAGAAACAAAATTGGGGGCATTGGGTATGGAAGTTCAACCTAGTAAAAAATTAATATCAAAAGAATTTCAAGGGGCATGGACTCTTGTGAAAAGACATCATCGAAAGGCTCCACAATTTTCAAGTTCCAGTGTTTATGACGAGAAATCGAGACCAAAAAGGAGGCCAAGAAACAACTAAAAGAGAAAGTCTAAATCAAGTCAAGAGTGTCTACTAAATCAATAGAAGTAGAAACTACTTCTCGTGCTTTTTCTGGACTACCAATTTTGGGTGATTATTTTCCTATGATTTCTTTGACAAAGAATGTTTTACCTCTAATGTTATCAATGCAGAGGGGTAAAATGAGGGAAGGAACGTATCAAGAGAGAGTTTGAAGCAAAAGAAAACTATCTCAGGACTCAACAATATTCCTTCCAATACATGTTTAGCAAAGTCTGCTAGTCTTTCTTTCGATGATCAAATGGCTTTGTTAGCTAAAAAGGGCAAACCGCAAGTGCAATAGATCCAGGTCAAGTAATAAAGTGACATTTTGAGTTCGAGTTGTCGATCCTTCGAGAAATGTATACTTTCAATTAAACAACTTTAATTAATTTAATTCTAACAATAAAAAATAAATACACAATGAAGGTTTTGATTTGAAAACGTGAAAGATGGCTAAAAATTTACAAAATAAGAAAACGTAACAATCTTAGAAATTTTGGAGGAAAAAGTGGTTAGGATTCATGATTTCACTTAACTGTCGCCTAATTAATTGCTCCACAAGCGAATTAACAAATTATTTATTTACGATATTAGACTCGATTTTTCAATTTTACTTAATTACATCTCTCGTCCGAAATTAACCATAATCGATTGGTTTAACATATTATATCTCTATGTCGATTAAAATCAAACAACCGCATTAACTCTTTATTAAAATAGCTCAATAGGTCATTTAAGGTTATAGGTATATCTATATCCCCTACACAAACATAAGATTTCTACTATTTGGTCTAAAATGCATAATCTTCTCTCGAACGATGTACAAATCACTAAACATAATCATTAATTGGCCATATAAACGAAAATGCAAGAAATGCAATAGTAGATACACATGTAAATAAATATTTTAACATTAAAAAGCAAATATATAACTTAATTAAGGTTAGGTATCACAACGCAAATATTAGCATATGTTAAAAAATTAATAAAAAAGAGAATATTTATAGCAATACATTACAAGTATGGCAAAATAATTGAAAAAAAAAAATACAAAGTTATAAATAAAACCCCTTTTTGAGCTTAATCTTGACCTCCCCAAATATTTCTTCACACTGATTGGTTTTCCTTATGTTCTTGATTTTGCTCTCAACATATCAAGAAAAAGAAAAGAAAATGGAAGGAAGCATAAAATAGGAAGAAGAAAACAGAAAAATCTTCCCCAATTGCTGGGTTTTTTTTTTTTCAATTGAAAACTTAGAAAACTATCCAAAATTTGTAGCTCAAGTCCCTAGAATTATCGCAAAAAAGCAACACGGTCCCAACATCCTTTTTTCGATTAAAAATGGCGCAAGTGGCGCCTAGGCTGCATCTCTCTACCAAAACAAAACAAGAGTTGGGTACATTTTGCAGCCGGTCCCCTAGATAATTACAGACAGGTCCCTCAATTTTGATCTTGTACAATTTAATCCTCAGATTTTGACTTTCATATCAATTATAAATTGCATCCAAGGTCATTAAACTTTCTGTACTTGTGCATTTTAGTCCCCAAATTTACGGTTTTGTATGCTTTTGGTCCCTTTCACTTCCTTCTGTTTCGTTTTCTTTCCTTTTGGGTTTTGACTTACAAAGCCATAATTACACAATTGTGAATATAAATTCGTTCAATTTAATCAATAATTAGCTTGTTAAAGTATCTAATAAGTGTACAAAAAACTGTTATCAGGCTTTAATCGCACCATTGATCGATTCGAAAGTATACGAAGGAAAGGTCTTAGTTAGTATTGGATCCACAACCCAACAAAACTGTATGACCACCATCACATTTGATGATGAAGATCTACAACTGGGTTCTCGTTTTCATAATAGACCACTATATGATAGTGGTTATATTCCAGAATGCTGGATAAATCATGATGATTGATTGTGGGTCTGTAGTAAACATTATGCCGATCAAGACAATGAAGATGATCGGAATTAAAGTTGGTGATTTGTCTAGTAGTAAGATCATGATTCAAGAATTCAATTAGAGAGTTCAATGAGCCATTAGCATGATTCACCAGAAGCTGCAAATAAGGAAGTTAATTTCTTCAACTCTCTTCCATGTCATTGATACTAAAACGTCCAATGAGTTACTTATTGGACGTGTTTGGTTGTATGAAAATGGAGTGGTACCTTCAACTTAGCACCAATGCTTAAAATATAGCCAAGACGGAGAAGCAAAATGTGTGGTAGCTGAGTCCAAACCATTCTTCAAAGAAGAATCTCATTTTGTTGATGCCAAATTTTACATAGAGGATGAATATTGCAATTTTACATGATTGTCCATGTTCGAATTTAAAATTAAAGGAGATGCAGACAATGATGATACATTTTTATTGTTCCACCTCATCAGTTTATTAAAGGTAAATCAAAATTTATATTTGAAAGATTCTCTAGAGGTAAAAAATCTCAAATAGACCCAACAAATGTTGAGGTATTGAGAAAAAAGTTAACTTTTTCAATACATAGTCTTCGAAAATTGTTTCTTCCCTATCAATTCATGACAACGCCAGGACAACGTATATCTACATCGAAAGCTTCGACATCTATTTCAAATGTATCAAAATTCTGTATTTCTAGCTTGTCCAAACAAGACATGCTGGGTACTAAAGGAGCCAATGAGTCAAAACAGACTTTCAAAGGATGTTGCAATCTTTAAATCAAAAATTTATTTGAGAATGCTGAATTTGAAAAGAAAAAAAAAGCCCCGCAAATTGGTTGATCTTGATGCTATCATTTCGGGTGAGAGTATCACTTCTAATTCTGATAGATCCCTTATGTTCCGACCTCGGTATGATTTGGGATATGATCCAAATCTATCAAGAAAGATTAAATTTAATAAGGTTTCCTCAAACCCAATCATGATTCAAATATATAAAGTTACAAAAGAGAAATCAAAAAAGTCGAGACCTTCAGTGAATGCCCGAGTTTCGGTATTTAAAAGGTTAAAAAAAGAACCTTCCATAGTAGTTGACATAAAATGTAAAGTTTATGTCTTCTAAAAGTTAAGTTGGGATTCTTATTCATCCACTCAAATTGATAAAATCCTCAAAAGTCATCTCAAAGACAATCTACACTCTCTCTTGATAATCCAAGTCCAAAGACTTGATAATAAAGAAGAAGACATAAAAATCAAAGAGTTTACTCATCCCTAAAGAATGATGAGGGTAAAGAAGAAGTCTATGTCAATCACGTCACTTTTGAAGAAGCTTCCAACTTAGAATCTGAGTATGAAAAACTTTGCCAAAACAGACGAACCTGAAGCAGCTCCATCAACATTTGAAGAATGATGACAAGCTATTGTAGATGACTTGAAACAATTGAACTTAAAGACCGAAGTAGACATAAGACCAGTGTTTGTAAGTGCTCTCCTCAGTCAAAGAGAGAAATATGAGTATATCCACTTGCTTCAGGAATACAAAGACGTATTGACATGGTCTTACAAAGAAATACTAAAGTTAGATATAAAGGTTGCAATGCAATACATTGCAGTAAGACATGGAGTACGATTCATCAAGCAAACTCAAAGAAGATTTCGAACAAAACTAATTCCTCAAATTGAAGTGGAAGTCAACAAACTTATTGAAGTTAGATTCATACGTGAAGCTAAGTACCCAACTTGGATTGCGAACATTCTTCCTGTCAAAAAAGAATGGATAATTACAAGTCTATGCTAACTTTCTAGATTTGAATTAAGCATGTCCAAAAGATGATTTTTCACTCTAATAACAGAGTTGATGGTGGATGCAACTAGCAAGTATAAAGTCCTATCTTTCATGGATGGGTCTTTCGGATACAACCAAATACGGATGAATCCAAAAGATGAGGAGCGTACATCATTCCGTACTCTTAAGGGTATATATCATTACAAAGTTATGCATTTTGGATTAAAAATGTAGGGACAACCTACCAATAGGCAATGTAAAAGATCTTCGATGACTTGCTATATAAAAACGTGGAATGTCATAACACATGAAGATCATCTACAGGACTTATGGATGTTTTCTAAAGACTGACGACATCAACTAAAGATGAATCTGCTAAAGTGTGCATTTGGTGTTACCTCAAGAAAATTTCTTGGCTTCATTGTTCAACATCGGAGAATTGAAATAGAACAATAAAAAATTAACGTCATAATCAACATGTCAGAGCCAAGAAATGTGCATGAGTTGAAGTGTTTTCAAGGAAAGCTTGCATACATTCAAAGATTTATCTTCAACCTTACTGAACGTTGCCACTTATTCAACGAATTGGTAAAGAAAAATGTACCATTTGAGTGGGATGATACCTATCGAAATACTTTTCAAAGTATTAAGCAATATTTGTCTTATCCGTTAGTACTCGAAGCTCTTACTCCAAGGAAGCCATTGACTCTCTATGTTTTAGTGTAAGAATATTCTTTATGAGCATTTCTTGTCCAAGTCAATGATGAAGAAAAAGAGAATGCACTCTATTAATTGAGCCAGACACTGGTAGTGCTGAAATGAAGTATTCACCTATTGAAAAAATATGTCTTGTGTTGATCTTCGCGGCAAAAAGGTTGAGACATTATATGATATTAAACACAATCAATCTCGTTTCAAAGATTAATCCATTAAAGTATATAATGTCCATGCCGAGTCTTTCTACATGGATTGGAAAATGAGCACTTCTATTATCCGAGTTCGATATCAAATTCATTTCACAGAAGGCCATTAAAGGACAAGTTCTAACAAATTTCCTCATCGACCATCAAATTCTGATAGAATGGGAACGTTATAAAGACCTTTCGGATGAAGAAGTTATATTTACTATACTTATACCATCGGAGGCTATACTTTGACACAATAGCTCGAAGTTATGGTGCCAGGGCAGGAGTAGTCTTTGTTACTTCTCATGATCTTGTTATATCTTACTCATTTACCTTGACAGAGAAATTTTCTAACAACTTGCGTAATATCATGCCCTTATCCTTGCTTGGAGACAACATTAGATATGGTTGTCCATCAGCTGGAAGTCTTTGTAAATTCTAAATTGATAATCAACCAACTTTTAGCCAGTACGAAGTTCGTAATTTAGACTTGAATCCATATCATGAATATGTACCAACACTTATAAAACATTTTAATTCGGTAAAAATCAAATCCATGCCTAGAAGTGAAAATATGGAAGTTGATGCCTTAACTAATTTGGTCGTTGTTTTAGCTAGGTCGATAAATACTTTTCCCACTACATATTAATTGCTCAAAGATGGTTGTTTCCGTTGTTATTGCCCAGCAATCTGGAAGAAAACAATAGTGTTGAAGTAATTGATAAAGAGGAAAGGAAAGATTGGAGAAAGCCAATAATCGATTTTCTTCAATGTCAAAAGTTACCAAATAATCCGCGACGAAAAACTGAAATCAAGAGACATGTGTCTCGCTTTGTCTTTTATAAGAGTACATTTTATCGACGATCATTCGATGGAGTTCCTCCAATGCTTAAGTAATAATGAAGCAACACATATCGTGGAAAAAGCCCACTTTAGAATTAGTGGTGCTCATCAGTTTGGACCAAAACTCCATTTTCGAATAAAGAGGATGGGATACTAGTTGTCAACTATAGTACAAGACTTCATGGATTATACGAAGAAATGTGAAGCCTTGCCAAGTCCACCCAAATTTCATCAACCAACCTCTGGAACAATTATTCGACAGTAGCTTCTTGACCATTTCGTGCATAGGGTTTTGATATAATTGGATCTATAACTTCAAATTTTTCTGTCGGGCATTCATACATCCTATTCGAGACTGACTACTTTTCTAAGTAGGCTAAATCGTACCATTGAAAGAAGTAAAGAAATAAAATGTGGAGAATTTCATTCGTATTCAGATCATTTATCGATATGGGGTCCCATGACATATCATCACTAATAATGGAAAACCCTTCTGCAATAGGTATATAAATAATTTATGTGCAAAGTTTGGATTTAAACAATACAACTCGTCCATGTACAATGCAGCAGCTAAAGGGTTAGCAGATGCGTTCAACAAAATATTGTGCAATCTACTACAAAATGTTGTTTCCAAATCAAAAAGAGATTGACATAAAAGAATTGGTGAAGCCTTGTAGACTTATCGAATTCCAACACAAGTCACTCCTTAAACCTTAGTGTATAGAGTGGAAGATGTACTTCCTTTGGAGTGTCAAATCCTATCATTTTAAATTTTCATCCAAGAAGGTTTGACAACAGAAGAAAATGCTCATTTTCGACTAGAAGAGCTAGAAGCTTTGGATGAAAAGAAAATGCTCACTTTTGACTTATCGAATTCCAACACAAGCCGCTCTTTAAGCCTTAGTGTACAGAGTGGAAGATGTACTTCCTTTGGAGTGTCAAATCTCATCATTTTGAATTGCCATTCAAGAAGGATTCACAACAGAAGAAAATGCTCATTTTCGACAAGAAGAGCTAGAAGCTTTGGATGAGAAGATATTATAGGCACAGATGCAGCTGGAATGCTATTAAGCTCGGATGGCGAAGTCTTTCAACAAAAAGGTGCGATCGAGATCATTTCAAGTTAGAGACGTGGTACTTTTCATTCGCGGGCTAATCATAATCACAAGAAAATAATGTGTAAGTTCCAACCTAAATATGATGGTCATTTTCTTGTTACTCATGCATTCACTATTGGAACATACAAGATTGTCGACAAAGATGGACTGTAAATCGAATATATCAATGGAAAATTCCCAAAGTGTTTTTATACTTGAAGTTCTTCATTTTGTAAATGTTTTATTATAATAAAATGTAGCACTTCTGACCCGCGAAAGGATAAACTGTGAACGGCCCTATAAACAAAAAAAAAAAATCTTGTAATTAACTATGTTCGACTTAATCCCTTTTGGGTATATAGGTAGTTTGAATAAATCATAAATTCAAGTTTATTCACAACCAATAAATTCATTAAATTTGTATATCAATTTCTACAGTAAAAACAAATACACAAGAAACTTCATTTTCTGGTCAATGGATGTTATGCTAGTGACATCTCTAGTTTGTGATTCTTCTAATGGGGCCTTCGTAGTTCCAAGCATACTCTTCTGTTCCTGGTGGGTTTGAAGCTCATCACGGAGTGTATCCAGCTCAGAGGTTATTTGACTAATTTTATCTTCCAACTAAGAACACGTGAAATCCTCTACTTCCATTTAAATATTCAAAAGTTTCAATTGCTTAGCTTTTTCTTCAGTAGTCGGACACTCCAAGTATTGCTTTCTTTCAGATAAATACAAGTTAACTTCTTTCAGAAACACATCCATACATTTCATCAAAGGTGTTGGATCTGTGCGAAATGAGGTGATAATCACATTTTGAAGAATTAAATTATTCTCATCCTACCAAGATTTGATGTTAGAAAATGCATGCTTCAAAACGTCCATAAAACACTTCTGAAGAAAGTTAGTCATAGTTTCTTGTAGAACAACTTTCAAGTAAAGGGACTTTTGAGTAATCCCAGGTGAAGGGCCAGACTTGAAAGAACAAATTAGCGCATCACCATAATTGTTTGCCTTTGAATGAGGAATGTTAACTAAAGTCAATGAAGAGGGAACATCTGAGATTTCTTAATTGATCTCTAAAATATTAGTTCTCGCAGTTTCAGAATTTGCTTCAATTCATTATTGAAATCATCTACGTTAAGTGCCAAAGTACCTTCATTAATGGTGCTCGAGTATTTGCAAAGAGAGTCGTGAAAATCTTGAGTACTATCTATTCCTTGAAGTGCATCGATTCTTCCATCATTCATGCCAGGCTGATCTGATAAAAGTTTGGATCCATGGAGAAATTTAGGGCATGTTCTCTTTACCATTTTCAAATCGTTTTCTGTTTTCAATTTTCCAAAACAGTGAAAACGCGTTCTCTTTTCCATTTTCAAAAATACATTTTTGAAAACAAGTTAAAAATTTAAAAAGAAAACCTAAAATGACAAATTTGTCGTTTTGGGTGTTTTCAGTTATAATCAAGTCAAAATTTTCAAAACGCGTTTTGGGTATTTTCGAAACAATTTTTTAAAATGCCAAAAAATATATTTTTAACAATTTCAAAATGGACACTCAAGACATAAAACACAAAATGAATTCAAAACTCAAAATACAAAATTGAAATACAAAGAGAACAGCCCCTTAGTCTTTCGAGAACACTTGGAAAATCTACAAATAAAAGGAAAAAATGAAAGATGATTTTAAAAACAATATAGACAAAGGAGTCCAAATAACATACTTGCATTTCGTGCTCTAGGCGACGTGTCTAAAAATTTGCCTTTTGATGGTGTATCCGAGATAATGATGTTAATGATAGAAGTTTCAAGGTCACCTTTTGAAGGATTTAGAATAGCTTGGGGTGACCTTGGTAGTACCGATCACTTCATTTTATATATTCAGGAAAGAGAAGCCTAAAATTAAAGTTTATGACACGAGATCAAATACAATTAGTATGCTAAATTCAAAAAATTGTACCACATCTCTAGAACTTTCATCTTCCAGAGTTAAGAGTTTTTCTAAGGATGTAGGACGGTTGATCTCCAGGACTGCTGTGGTATGAAATCAAAATTGCTTCAAGTATCTTATCAGTAAGCTCAAAGGTGGAAGCAAATTTTGTTGAAGAAACTATAATTTTAATTTTCTTAATAAATCTTTCATTTCGAAAGTTTGGTTTTCTCTTTCGAGAAGTCTCTTTAGGAATGACAGTTGGAAAGTTCGACCCTTTAACTACAACCTTGTTCATTTGCCTCGAAGCTAGATCAAGAACAAAGTCATTACTCTCACTAGAAGATAAAACATGCACTTGAACCTTGGTCAGGTTTGGCAGTACTTTGTTATTCCACCAATCTTCGTACTCTATATCAACTTCTTGACGTGTATCCTTCACATACTCCGGAATATAAAATATGGATCTTCTAATTGTCCGAGTCAAAGATAACCAAATACGTTACATGTTGACTACATTGGGAGTAATATTCAACTTTCTTGGTGAAGCAGGAAGTTTCTGCCTAAAGCCATATTGTCTCGTAAACTTGTGAGGATTATATGCTTCAAGAATGAATGTAGAAGATCATCGATGATAAGAAACAAGTTCAAATCGAATACTCATAATAAATTCTGAAGTATCTATAGACCTTGGTACATCATCCACTCATGCTCCAGAATGAGACGGTATGGGAAGTGGATTCCAGCAAAAGTTTTTAACATTCATTTTTCCACGGATAAGGTCCCGACACTCAAGACATTAATCTCCCAAGATTTAAAAGCATTCAAAGTGCCTACATATCTTTGAATAATAGGGCGATAATAATTCTGATCCACGTGATAAAAAATACCGCAGACAAAATAAGTTCTAGCCCTAGCAAAAAGGACATGTACATGAAATAAATGTGAAATTTTGATAAGGTCCTGATACGATAAGTAGTTAGATATTCATGTGAATCCCTCATAAGTACTTGTTAATATTGGAGGAACTAAGCTGTAAGTGAATCCGGTAGTCAACTTAGAAGATATTCTAAAAGTTTTAACTCTCATACATTCATCCTTGAAGGAAAAAATGAAACAACAAAGTCACGGAGAGAGATAACATACTATTCTAACTCTTCATCTTCTTCTATAGATAAAGATATTGGCAAAGCACTCCAATGACCTTGGTCTCTACAAGAAATATCTTTCAACTTATCTACAACCACCTGTCTCCTTATTTCTATCGATACCTTTTGCTAACGTCTTTTGAATGAATTTAAATTCATGGCATTTTTATAAGCTTTATTTTGTCGAAGATTTTGGACACAACCATTTTCTCAAAACTAGAATTCAACCCAAGCAGCATGAGTAATACAATTAGATTCGTTCTTATTAGCAATTAATGACAAAACATTAAAAAGATACAAGCAAGACTTGGGGAGATCATCTGTCAACTCTGAAAGGTTTGGGACTACTTCTTAATATGACCCATGATTGAAAGTCCACAAATCTCACGGATATCCCGAAGAGAAATGCCAATTTCACCATTTGTGGTCACAAAAGTGTTAGTATCTGGACACCAAACCTCACAAAAAGCTTTGTAGATAGAGTTTAGATGATGATAATCTTTTATATCAGAGCGACTACAGAAGCTAACTCGTAAAGATTATTCTTGCGTATGAGTTTTGGATCCGAGTAGATCACTCCCAAAACATTGGAAGATAAGAAATCTTTCCATAACTGACGATGTCACTTTCCCATCGTATTTCCTTATTATCAATCTTTTCAGAAGCTACTGCCCTTCGGATGATTTCCATGCTTTAGGAATAGTGAGGCAAAAGACACAAAAAGGGAAGATGGTTGCTAGAACAGCTAGACTAGGTAGCATCCAAATTCTCGTGGCCTTTATTCACAATAGGCATATGCAATTCTGACAAAAGCTAGAAGGATCAGGAGAAGGAGATGCTGCTACTTAAGGATGCCTAGTTTAAATTCATCTCGTGTGTTGAACTGGCCATGGTAATTCACATTAGTATCTTTAAAACAAAGATAACTTTTGTCTTGATTTTTAAACTTGGTGATTTTGTCCATATCAGAATACACTATATTATTAGAGTTTATCACAATCATTCCTACAAATTAAATAAATAAAAAAGAGAGAAAATCAGTAAACAAAAAATAAGCAATAAATTATTTTTTTGAACATTAAATCTTTTAAATTCATTTTTTCAGATATATTGTCTAAAATTATTAGTCTCTCAAATATGTAAATGGCCTGCAGTCTTGGACGGGTGAAGGAGTTTGTCCTTGGTCCTCAACACAAAGTGTTTTGGATGGTCGAAAGAGCCAATCATTGGTAGTCAACACAAAATGTCTTGGACGATCGAAGGAATCGATCATTGGTCTTCAGGACAAAATGCCTTGTACGGTCAAAAAAGTCGGTCATTGGCCCTCAACACTAAGTGCATTGGAGGGTCGAAAGAGTTGATCATTGATCTTCAACACAAAATGTCTTGGACGATCGAATGAGTCAATTCTTAGTTCTCAACACAAATTGTCTTGGATAGTGAAAGATGAAGGTCCTTGGACCACAATGTACACGGAAGGGTATGGAATTTTGAGTCTATTTATAAACAAATATCTTATGAATCCTTGCATGAAAAATTAAACTCTCCACAAATAAAGTCTCGAACCTCAAAAATCTTGATTTGTTTCGAAAGTCGAATCCTTGAAAAGAACAAAAAAATGTTAGTTTCGATTTTATAAAAACAATTTTACTTAAAAAAATAAAAATAAAAAGAAGAAAGAAAAGAAGTTGGTTTCTGGCTGGAAACCAAGAAAAAAAATGAGAAAACAAATAAAAAAAGGAAAATGGTAAAAAAAACCAATTTGTTTCTACCATTGGCAGAAATCAAAAATAATTTCTTATTGGTTACCAATTTTGTTTCTGTCAACGGTGAAAACCAAGAAATTAAAAATAGTGAGAGTGAAAAACTATAATGGTTAGAGAGTTAAAATTTCTATCTTTGTATTTGTTTGCAAAGTTAACGTACTTGTTTCCAAGTCTCGTAGTTTGTGTATAAAAATAGGTGGATGTCGAATTTTAAAAGAATTTCACTCTAATCCTACTTACCATCAAGGATAAGAGACTTATTCAAAATCAAACTAGTTATGGATTGTGTATAAAAAAATTAAAATTTAAAATTTAAAATTTAAATTCAAGATTTATTAATTTATTTTCGTAATAAATAAATAAAATCTTGAGAGGGCATTTATAATAATAATAATAATAATTGATGAAATAATAATAATTATAATTAATGAATTGGATCGATTTGATAATTAACCCAAATAAGTTTACTAAATCAAAGTCTACTAAGGTCCATAAAATTCAAAAGCCCATCTTACATTTTCCAAATTCATAAATATTCAATTATTCTTTTTAATTAAAAATAATTGAGTGATTACCAAATTTGTTACAATTTTCCCTATAAATATGTAAAAGTGTCCATAAAATTTCACAAGTGAAGACTATAGGAGAAAATCACAAATGCGGAAGAAATTTCGAAGTCAGTGAAAGAAAAGAAACTCTCTCAACTATAAATCAAGAAACATCAAGAAAATCAAAGTTTTCATCAAATTTAAGTAAATCCAAGACAAGTCCAAAATATCAAAGTCTTCTGTAAATTAAATCAAGTTCAAGTTCAAATCTCGAATTGTAAATTCAAGCCTCGAATTCCAAGTGTCAAATAATCGAAGATCCCAACAAATCTTGAAATCTATAATTCAAGTCTCGTGGTCCCTCATCTTCAAACTCCCATATCATTAATAAGGGGAATTTGCAATTCTGCGGTCACGAGAAAATTAACATCCACTTGTATTTTTCAA
Organism: Fraxinus anomala; assembly: GCA_903798345.1. NCBI lineage: Eukaryota > Viridiplantae > Streptophyta > Magnoliopsida > Lamiales > Oleaceae > Fraxinus > Fraxinus anomala. Next base: position 13,983 of record CAIGRN010152290.1, read on the forward strand.
AAATACAATTTACAATAATTTCTGTATTTAATACACGAAATTTGTCGTAAAGTTATATTCGGGAATTTTACATTGGAGGCAGAGAAGAAAGCATAAAAATCTTCTCTTGAGTGAAATGGAACATGCAACAAAAATTAAGATAAATTCTAATCCAGATCATTTGGAATATCATTTTTAAGAGATCCTCACACGGATGAATAACGATACTTATTCGAAGTTTGAAATTTAATTATCACCTAATAGTGTAATTGGGGGTTTCCCAGAACTGGATTGCGATGGAAAATGATTGGACGGCTGAGGTTTACTTCAACTACCAAATATGAAACGTTTCCTGCCAAATTTATAACAAGAATGACAAAAAGAAACTAACCGAGATTGATTAGGCAATGCAACTAAATATGTTTTACCGAAGTTAGAAAATTATCGCCAAGGTTTCTTTTACTATAATAACATAATCAAAATTCCAAATGCAAAGTGTCCGCAACTCATTAGGTCATTGCATTTTCTTTTCACACTCAAGCAGCTAATTTATCATCCATATATTCCTCCAACCCTCAAAATCCCCTACTCCAAAATATGAACAACCAAAAATTCATAAAGGAGTCCATCAATTCATTGAACCCCAAACAATAGTTTTTAGCAAAATCATGCCCTAAATATTCCATCATCAACATTCCCATAAAAAATGAACGTATAAAAGAGAAAAATAGTAACCTTGAAGATAACGAGAGCAAGATGCAGCAAGTCTGCGTGAGGAATGAAGAAGTTTAGTATTACTAATCGAACAATTTTGATTGTGATGAGACTTTGGAGCCAAAGATTGGAGAATTTTGAAGAAAAAGAGACCGTCCACTTCTATGAAACTATAATGGATGAACCCAACCCCTTGTTCTAACACATAGTAAAGCCCAGAAACTAGTCGATCATGAAGCTACCTTCTTTACGCTTTTACCTTTCGCCGCCTTTAGGGAAATTTTTGAAGCCATTTTTGTACTTGATTTGCGATGCTTGTTCTTTTTCTCTTCTCTGACCAGAGTTCTCTCTATTTTGCTCAAGAAATGCATATAATGCCCTAGAAATATATGATTCTACAAAATTGTAGCTTATTAAGAGAATCTTAGAGAAAGAAAATAAAAGGCAAGAAGAAGGAGAAGTATGGATGGTGGTTTTGTGGGAAAAAATGGAGAAATGAACGTACCAAAGAGAAAAATGCTTGTGAGAGATAGGAAAGGAAAAAAAAAAAAAAGAGGCAAACATCCATTGGAATAGTTTCCACACAAAATGACTCTTTTAATATATAGGGATATTGTGACTCTTTGCCATGACTATTTAACATGTTTTATTCCATAAAACAAGCTCAATCATTTTACAAACTTTTCTTTCTTGACTAAAAACAATAAACTCTTGAATTGTTCCATAAATAAATCTTTGCAGAGTTTATTTACGTCAAATATATTTCAAGAATATTTAGTTCATATTTGATGGCCATTATTTGAAAAAAAAAAATGTTTTGAATAGTGAATTTTTGGAAAATGTGTAATTGAAAATGAGTATTTAGAAAAAGAATTACGCTATTTAGCCTCATTAGGATTACAACCACAGATTAAATGATGTTAATGTGACATTAAATTATATGTATAATTAAATAAGTTATTTAATTTTACATTTCATTTAGTGTCACTTAGACTATAATTGTAATCCCAGTGGGGCTACATTAACTCGTAGAAAAAAGAGTTTTGAATTACTAGATCTATTAACAAATATATAGGCAAAATTTTCGAAACTTGAGAATAAAAGTTAAAATAATTTATTCTTACTCGTTGTCTTAACATCTAGCAATAATCATTTTCAATTTGTCGATTGATCTATGGTAAGAAAGGCAATAGAGTGGAACAGGATCAAGGCAACCCTTACCATATCATCTCATCCCGTCCCGTCCCGTCTCATCATGAATTTTCAAAAGATGAGGTTGGGACGAGTTCGGGAGCGGATCAGGTGGGATGGGGATTAAAAAGTCCCCATTTAATAAATTAATTACTATATTTATATAATTTTTAAATTTTTTGAATACATTTTAATTGAAAAACATAAAAATAATGTAAATTTAATAAAATAAATATTCCCGTCCCATTTACTATTAGGGATGGGGGCAATGTGAGGTGAGACTGGGCAGGAGAAAAAATTGCCATCCATAATCAATGGTAGATTCAAGTTCAGCATCGACTGCTTCAATTCAAGCCTTCTGAAAAGAACAATGCTCTTTGCAAAGTATGAAATACACTGAAAATTTAAATATTCAGTGTATCTATTTATCAATTAAAATGGTGTATAAAGCAACTTGAACATGTATTTCCAAAACCATCTATACAAATTTGATGATTCTTAAGAGAGAAGTAGGTTAAGATTGAGACAATAACGAGATTAAGTAATTTCTAACAACGAAATAAAGGGTTAATTTTTCAGCCATGGTCACTAGAGTTTGTGATAAATTTTCAAACTGAAATTAAAGTAATTTCTTTACATTTTTCGTCACTCGAGCTTGTAATGGTTACGCTAGAGGTTACTCGACTTGAAACCTGAACAAAAAATTTACGTGTCATCATTAAATTTCATTTTGGACATAAATGACATTATTTTGGACATCCAAGACAAAATTGTAACCATAATTAGAAACGCTAATTTTCTAAACATGTTCACACTCGTTGCCCTGGACATAGACGACATAATTTTGTAGCCACGCAAGACAAGATCATGTCCCATTAATTAGAAGCGTTAATTTTATAAAACGTTTTCCTCAATCATACAATTTCTCGTCCCTAATACCATTGAACACCAAAGAAAAATTGTTTCATGGGGAAAACATGTTTGACAAAAAATACTTTTAATTAATGGAAAACAATTATTGTCTAGCATGACGTTCAAAATAATGTTGTTTGCATCCACGGTGAAATTTAACGGTGACACGTGAGATTTTAGTTTGATGTTTCTAGTGTAACAAATTTATTTTAATGACCATTTTGATATTAATTGCAAACTTCAGTCACCTTTGCTAAAATGAACTCACGAGACTAACCATTTTGGATATTTTGGTGTTAAATATTTCATTGGTCACTCATCTTATACATCTGTCGCGATTACTAATTGGATTTTAAAATGCTTCCGAATGGTAATAAATTGCATTCCATCACTCACTCATCATGTTTATTATTAACTAAACTTATATATCCATCACTCTTTACTCGCTGAGTTTATAATTTTGTCACGCTTTACTCACTTAATTTTAAAATGCTTCTGAGTAATTATTGAACTTTACTTATTGAATTCAAGTGTTCAAAAATTAAAAATTTTGAAGTATAAAATGTCATACACGAAAACGACGCCCATTGTTTCTCTTGATATACTTTGTGACGACTCTAAAAATTTTATTTTGTTAGTATTGATTAATATAATTGGCTCTAAATCAAAAATTTCATAGCCTATGTGAGATAAAAAATTTTATTTCTTTGATTTGGGTATACAATCTCAATCAAAATAAAAAAAAAAATAATTTCTCTAATTTATTTTCTCAATGTAAATGTAGATTATGGTATAAATTAAGATTTATGTCAACTTGAAACTAGCATTCTTCTTTTTTTCTTGAACATAGCTTTTAACAAGAAAAATTATATCTTTTTAATCTATTTCAATATTCTCGTCTTATATTGAGAGTCTCATTATCTAGTTAATATATATATTTTTAACCTAGATCGAATTTCACAGAAAACCAACTTTACTCGAAAACATTTTAAATGTCGATAACCACTTTAAAATATTTTTAAGTTCAGCGACTAATGAAAATAGTGAGTGAGTGAGTGATGTAATGATTGGTCGAAAGTATTTTAAAGTTTAGTGATCAAAGTATGATTAAATATAGGCTAATTAGCACAAAATATCTCTACCTTTGGAGTTGATTTTAGAAACCGTCCATACCTTTCATTTCTTGGCATTTATACTATTACCTATCATTTTTTGTGCGCTAAACGTCATTTTCACTATATTTTGATTATTTTACCCTCCATTCATATAAAACAAAAAGAAAAGAAAAGAAAAACTAAAGAATTAATTGCAGTCATGCTCCCAAAATTTGTAAAAAGTGCAAATTAGTCCAAAATCCTTATTAAAACATTAAAAAAATAAAAAATAAAAAATCTCTCTCTGAAAGTACCACTGTTAGAGCATGAGAACTGTTACTTTACTAGATTATAGTTTTGAAGAGAGGTGAGGATAATATTGTCATTGTAATATGAGATTGTTAGACTGTTCAATCAAAGCGTACAACCCTTTGTAGGGAGGTAGAGAAGAGAGAGAGATTTTTTTTTTTTTTAATGTTTTAATAAGAATTTTGGACTAATTTGCACTTTTTAAAAAATTTGAGAGCATGACTGCAATTAATTCTTTAGTTTTTCTTTATTTTTTTCTTTTTTTTATTTGAATGGAGGGTAAAATTGTCAAAATATGGTGAAAATGACGTTCATCGCACGAAAAGTAATAGGTAAGGATATAAATACTCAGAAATAAAAGGTANTTGCACTTTTTAAAAAATTTGAGAGCATGACTGCAATTAATTCTTTAGTTTTTCTTTATTTTTTTCTTTTTTTTATTTGAATGGAGGGTAAAATTGTCAAAATATGGTGAAAATGACGTTCATCGCACGAAAAGTAATAGGTAAGGATATAAATACTCAGAAATAAAAGGTATGAACGGTTTTCAAAATCAACCTCAAAAGTCGAGACGTTTTGGGCTAATTAGCCATTAAATATACATTTAGTAATCAATCAAAAGTACTTTAAATTGCAATGCGTAAAATGTGATGTACAAATGAGTTAAAGTGACAAATGAAGTATTTAATTCGATATTTTGTGATGCACAAAAACACAGCATAAGACTGGAAAAAGAATCCCCACCATTGCCTGCACCTGAATCTCGGCCACCGCCTCCGCCTGTTATTGACTGAACAATACTCAATGTCTCTCCTACTCAATCACTACCTCTACTGTCTCCCATCACTCAAATACTCAAAATTAACCCCAAAATCACTCCAACCTCATTCTGTATCTTTAACCTCTAAACCCAGATTCCTCTTCCCGATATGTTCCTCGTACTCTTCTTACTCCTTCAATGACCCCACTGACCCACCTTCTAGGCCGATACCAGAAGCGGGATCCGGAAATATTGATGAATCTTCCGAAAAACCGACTTTTGTCGACGAGTGGGGGGAGAAGTCGGAGCCGGAGCCCGAACCTGTGTCAAAATTCTCGGGCCCGGATCCTCCGAGGGACGAGGATGAGTGGGCCGGGAAGGACGTGGGCAACGGGAGCCCGGACGTCGAAGTGAGTGGTGGTGTGAGTTTGAAGGAAGATGGTGATGGGAAGCTTTACGAGCTGAAGAGGGCACTGCTGGATACGGTTTATGGGTCGGACTTTGGGTTCCGTGCATCTCCAGAGGTCCGGGCAGAGGCTCTCGAGCTCGTTTTGCAGTTGGAGGCCTCCAATCCGACTCCCGCACCAACCGAGAGCCCCGAATTGCTCGATGGCAGCTGGGTTTTAGTGTGAGTCCTAGCTTCCCTGTTATATGATAAAAACATAAACATGCCCTGCAGTCCGTATTTTGTGATTATTTGATGTCTATTCGTTGATTTGACTATAATTTATTTTTTGGAGGTTTTCATTTGAAGGATGAAAGTATTCAAAAGTTTGAGAGACTTCTAAATATCATTTGGGATAGTGAAGAGGCTCTTGTGTTAAAAAAATGTCTTATAATATGAGTAAAATGAGCTTGTTTGAATATGATATAGAGGATGGAGATATTTTATGGTGAAATGGCTGGATGATCCAATAAAAATAAGAATAGTAATGGAATTTAAAGAACTTGTTTGCAACATCTTTTTCTTTGTTGCAAGTGTAAAGAGAGGCGGAGGTATGACACAAGTTCTGTCGTAGGTTGAAGATTTTATTCTCACAATAGGAAACGTTACAATCAAAATTATTCTAAGATTGTTGAAGAAAATCACTGTTGGATATATAGATGGAACATTTATTAACTATGTCATAGAAACAAACAGATTGTTATGCAAGGTATCTATATCTTAGTTTGGTATTTTTTAGGTTTTTGATATTTAGGATATGGGTTAACCCTAATTCTTTGTTTGAAGTCATCTCCCACTGAACTTGCCAGCGGTGGACTTTGTTGTCTATGCGTATGTGACTTTGTTTCCTCTTTTTCTGTCTCTATTAAAAACGATAGGTTTCTCCTCAACATGATTGGTGATTCCTCATTTTATTGCAAAAAGTATTAGAATAAGGTGCTTTCTGTTTAGATTCAACCAACAAGTATTGACATACCCTCTTTATTACGTGATCCACCTTGTTCCCAAAGAGATGCTTCTCATTGCTCTTGATAATCTCGGGAATTCTTTTGATCAAGGATCTAACATGGTTAGTTGCAAAGTTTTATTTAATATTTTCTTCTAAGTACTCTTAAACACTACCTTCTTTCAACCTGAACAATTATGAGTCTTTTGGAAGTTCATATGGCAACTGCATCTCTGGTTTCTTCTAAAAGTGGGAACATATATTTGTGCGAGTCCTTGGAAGTTCATATCTGAATTTTATCCTCTCTGTTTCCAGTTTTTAACTTGAAGGAGAAATATGTCTCTGTTTTCCATTTTCTTTTTTCTTTTTCTTTTTCTTTTTTTTTCATTAAAGTGGTTTGGGGGATTGAAATAATTGGTTTGTCGATTCCTTTATATCTATCACAATTCACACATCCTCATTTGCATGTGTGGACTTGATACTGTTCTGACTGCTAAACTTTTTAAGAAGTGTTGGGACTACTTCATTTCTTGGAATTTAGAAGAGAAATTTCTTGAACTATTTAAGTTCATTAATAGGTACTGAATCAGCACTACACTTTCCATCTAAAATAGGTTTTATGTCAGCTGTTTTCATCTCTGTCAGTTTCAGAAGCCCTTCAGTTTCTCGCCTTCAATATTATTCAAATACTCCTTAGGATGAAACTCCCATATATCATAGAACAGAGGTACCATATGTTAGGCATTTGTATACAGTTCCATGTATAGGGACCTTAAGATTACTATATATCAGCTATGAGGTTGTTAGTCTGGCATCTATGGATGATATTTGTTTTGCTACTTGCATCTTGTTCGATACCATAGTAGAAAGAAATAAATATAATTACTGATTCTCACCAGCTGCCATCTTCACCGCCACATTCATCTTGTTAGCACGTTACATTTTTGTACAATGATAAAATGGTATTTACAATCCTATAAGGCATATAGACTCCTTGGGTGGAGTATCGAATCAGACACATATAGGACACCAACAAACAAAAAGTTTAAAGTGAAAAAAAAGGTTACATAGTTTGAAACTATAAGCATAAATATAGACCAACAACGGTTGAAAGTTGATAAATCATCTGTAATAACAAAACATGATGCCAATGAGTTTGGTAAATGGTTTAAGGATGGTTTTCCAAAGAAAAAAGAGGTTTAATGTTTGGCTTCTTTGGCTGCTGCAGATCAGTAACAAAGAATAGTGCACTAGGTTCCTAAATCTCACATAAAATCATCAGTTTCTTATTATGATCAACTCGTTTGACTCAAATTACATATAAGCCTAAAAGACATCCCTAAATTGGAAATACAAGGGTGCGTTTGGTTTTCTATTTTCAAATTGTTTTCAATTTTTAGATTTGCAAAACACTACATACGTGTTTGGTCTTTGGTCTAATATTTCTAAAAATTCATTTCGAAAACAAGGTTAAAGTTATAACACAAAACTCAAAGTGCATTCTTGTCATTTTGAGTGTTTTTAGTGAAAATTCTAGAAACACTCAAAACATGGAAAACAAGCATTTAAATAATATTTTAAAAATTAAAAAATTTAAAAAATAAAAATAAAAATTATATGGGTATTACAAGAGTTTCAAAAAAAGGTATTCTGAAGTACTCGTTTGTGGATATATGGGTATTATTACAAGAGTTTTAAATAATGTAATAGTATAATTCGAGAGAAATCCCTAAATTAATTAAACTGGATTGATGATAATCTTATACTATCATGAATAGAAAGAACACATGATTGGGCATTGAATCGTCTTTGTTGCACAGGGGACAGGTATTTTTAATATAGTTTCTTTTTTGCGAAGTTATTTACCAAACAGTTCTATATCCTGTCGTTATCTTGTTATTATTATTATTTTTTTAACCAAACACCACCTGTGCCTAGCTAGGGCGTTTGGTACCCCACCTGTAGGTATAAATCATGAAATGGAGATGGAGAACAAGCAACTTGGAGATACTATCTCCATGACAAGTTTAAAAAAGCTGCAAAATCATCCTTTCTTTTTGAATCTATATATGGAATCCTTAATCTGTCTAACCAGATTAGATCATGAAGTTTAGAGTTCATGTCTTCCACTGTCAGTCTTTAACCCATCTAAAGACAAACTTCCTTCTTTATAAATGTGTGTGATCCTGTAAGTAATGTTCGAAACTGATGTAAAATAGAAGCTATAAGATATTGAAGATTCCAGTCTTTTTCCTTGGGATGAAATAAAATGAATACAACCAGAAAATCTATTTTAATTCGGACTTTTTTGAGTCCCAATTTAGAGCATATTTATAAAGCAGTGTGAAGTGCCCCGAGTTCCGCAACATTGTTAGAGGCTTAGAGCAATGTCCGTATCCTTCACTAACAAATGGCTTGTTTATTCCCCAATGATTCCACCCCTCAGCACCTGGACCTGTATTCCCTTAGAACACCTATCAGTATTTAATTTTACTTCTGCAGGTACCGGTTGAATCCATTTCACTATAGATTTAGTAGAAATAATTCCCAATGTATGTGCAAAGCTTGTACAACCATGCCAATCCTTATCTGTTAATAAACCCGCCCGTTTAAGCTTACCCTGTTGTTAATCATTTATATACTCTTTTTTTTTTTTTTTTTCAGAAAATTGCAACCATTTATCTGATTTTCTCTGTAACAGGTATACAGCATTTTCCGAATTATTGCCTCTGTTGGCAGTAAGCAGTATTCCTTTGCTGAAAGTTGATAAGATTGGCCAAGAAATTGATACAAGCAGCCTTACCATAGAGAATTCCACCACACTGTCAAGCCCTGTTGCTACTGTCTCTTTTAGTGCTTCTGCATCCTTTGAAGTTCGAAGCCCATCAAGAATACAGGTATCACTATCACATTTAGCGTTCTCAGTAAGGCAGATAGCAAGATATATTGGGGAAAAGTAGAAATGAATCAAATGAACAAACTGTTACCCAAATATTAGTTAGTTATTCTTAGACATGTTACTAATGAGTATTGATGAGTAAGGGTTCAAAAATCTGATTGACTTGATAGAAGGAATTTAAAATTGCGCTCATATTTTGGAAAGCTCAAAACATTGTTGCTTTTGCTTTTCGGAGAATTGTCATACTCTGTTTAGTTATTGTGTGACCTGTTATGTACAAATTGCATTGTGTTAAAATTGACTTTTTACACTCTGAATGTCTAACTCAGAGGAAGTTGTGCAGGTTGAATTTAAGGAAGGGAAATTTAATCCTCCAGAAATCAAGTCAAGCATAAATCTTCCAGAAAATTTGGACATTTTTGGCCAAAAAATAAATTTGTCGCCTTTGCAGCAATCTCTGAATCCCATTCAAAATGCTGTGGCAAGCATAGGACGGACTATTTCTGGTCAGCCTCCTCTCAAGGCTTCCATTCCCGGTGAGCGGGCAAAATCTTTTCTTCTTATAACATACCTTGACAAGGATTTTCGAATCTCTAGAGGTGATGGTGGCCTTTTTGTGCTCGTGAAGGAAGGGAGTCCACTTCTAGTTCTAGATTAGTAGCCAGCTAACCGCTGCATAGATTTTGAGATGTAGATGTATCCTTTTGTGACAAAACTCGAGCACTCATTTACTTGGCTAAAGGGGAAGATGAGACACATTTTAGAATCGAGCATCCCAAATAATTTATGGATTTAATGAGTGGAAATGTTACTGCAATTTGCATGTATGGATTAATTACAGCATGTATTGTTGATAGTGCCAGTATTTTCTTCATAGTAGTAGTCTATTTTCTTGTACTAGTGCCTGTGAATGTTTCGCTAAGCTTAAAATTACTTATAAATAAATAAGTTTTAAATACAATAACTTTTTGTTAGTCGAAGTTGTAAATAGTAATGGATCCATATCAAATGGTTCCAATGAGATTGACAATTTGAATTATTCTACGGCAAATGAGAGTGTCATATAGACGTCTAGATATTAACTAGTCATTCAACATTGAGGGGTTTCTTAATTGGTTAGGTCTTGGGTTTGCTTCTTAATAGTCACTAGTTCGAGTCCTCTCAAGAACATTGAGGTGAGTACCTGACAATAAATTTCAAGGTCCCATGAGATTAGTCGAGGTGCGTACAAGTTGGTTCGGACATTCATAGTTATAAAAAAAATAATAATAAATAAAAATAAATTATATATATATATAAAATATGTAACACTTGAGATATGTGATAGAATTATGTTAAGTGGCAAGTATCTTGTGAGTTAGGAACATTTACTATTCAGAGTATATCTCGTTAAAACTAATATATGAAAAACCTTGGGAGGAAAACCCTCTTGAATTAGAAAGATTACACTATTCTTTTGAACATGCTACGGGAGCCGCCTCATTAAAAACCTTATTAGGAAAACTCAATTGAACAAAATATCTATAAAAAAAAGAGCCTAATGCATTTTCATTCCTCACGATATTATCACTTGAGATCTATATATTTTGTTTATTAATGAGCTCTATAAGGTTAAAATAAAAGCCTGCATTATTATAACCAACTAGCTCTAAATCAGAAACTATTAGCAAGTAGTGCACAAATATATAGTACTCTTAATTAGTTATTTAATATCATGTCGAGAAAGAAAATATCCTCTTTTTAACTATCGATTATCAAGTAAATGTGTCATTTATGTAAGTTGACTGACGAACAAGAATTCAATTGACTAAATGCTCAATTTGTTGGTTGAGATCAACGACCATTAGAAGCTCTCCAAAAATTTCAATAATGTTTTAAGCCATCAACTTCTACAATAATAATAACAAATTCAAAAATTAATTTCTTTATAAAAACAAATGTGCATGTAGGATCATTGTCGTACCTATTTCAATGGACATTTATACTGCATATGTCCATGTTAGGCTAATAAGATACCGGCTTGTAATTGTATCATTTATAAGAGAAATTAACTATATATATGAGACTGCGCAAAAATCATGATGTCAAGAGTTTTCCATTATATCTCACGACTTTATTTTTCTCATTCTTGTAATTGTATCATTTACAGGAGAGTTTAACTCTATATATATATATATGAGACTTTGCGAAAATCATAATGTCAAGAGTTGTGTATTACATCTTACGACTCTATTTTTCTCATTTCATTTTTTCACAAGTATTATCGGCCTGAAGGAAGGTAGTGCTCCAGGTACAGACGAGTCACTAGGTGGTATGGTGACAGTATGTTAGCATTTGGACGATAGGATCGCTACTGTGGTTATGGCTGCTACTTTTCAATAGTTTAGGACATTGAGACTTTCAATGTCCATTTTGTTTGCAAAAGTTACACTCATCACTAGCAATTCTTACATAACCTTTCCTTACCCCCATGTACTATTGATTCTTCATGTCCTAAAGGTACAGCTGCGCTGGCTTATGATACCCTTCCTCCTTCTATGGCCTCCCAAGCACTGTCTGAGATCGTTGATCCAGCTCCTGCTTCTTCCCTTCGTCGATATCCTCAACGTATTTGTAAGCCCGCTCAGTTACCTGATCTTGCTTATTCATGTTATTTTGAGTCCTTTTATTGTTTTCCGACCTGCATTCACAAGCTATCTGAACCCTCTTCCTAAAAAGAAGCTATTCTGGATCATCTTTGGTAACATGTTATGGCTAATGAACTCTCTGCTCTATATAAGACACGCTTGGGACTTGGTTGCATTGCCTTCAGATAAACATGATATTGGTCTCGTTGGGTTTATAAGATTAAAAATAAATTTGATGGTTCAGTTGAGCGTTACAAGGCTAGATTGGTTTTTAAAGGTTTTAGTCAATAATATGATCTGGATTGTGATGATACTTTTGCTCATGTTTCCGAGGTGATCATTGTTTGTAAACTTATTACAGTTGCATCTATTCGTCAATGGAGTCTCTCTCCGTTGGATGTCAAAAATGCATTTTTGAATAGAAATCTTCAAGATGAGGTTTATATGGTTCCTCTGCCTGGTCTTTCTCACTCTCCTAGATATGTTTGCAAGCTCAAGAAGACACTTTATGGCCCCAAACAAGTACCTCGTGCTTATCCTCCTCCTAGTCTTTCTCACTCTCCTGGATATGTTTGCACATTCAAGAACGTACTTTATGACCTCAAACATGCACGTCGTGCCTGGTTTGCGAAATTCTCTACCGTTGTTATCTCTCTTGGTTTTACATCCAGTTATTATAACTCTGCCATATTATTTAGATGCACTTTGGCAAGTCGCATTCTACTTTTGCTGTATATTGACAATATGATTATTACTGGTGACGATATTGATGAGATTTCAAATTTGAAATAAAAAATGTGTCGTCATTTTAAAATGAAAGACTTAGGTGCATTATCTTTTTTTTTTTTAATCGAAGTTACTTCTTCTCCTAAATGTTACCTTATCTCTCAGTCTAAGTATACTATGGATGTCATTGAGCGTGCTCGACTTACTGATACTAAAACTATTGATACTCTTCTTGAGTCTAGGGTTCGATGTTTACTCTCTGACGGTGTACCCCTAACTAAACCCACTTATCACACCATTGCTGGATATCTAATTTATCTTACGATCACACATCCCTATATTGCTTATGATGTTCACATTGTTAATCAGTTTGTTTTTACTCCTACTATAGTTCATTGGGTAGCTGTTAGTATTTTGTACCATTTTCGTGGTACTTATTTTCAAAATCTTTTATTCCATCAACCTCCTCTTGCCTACTCTGATGCTGACGGGCCAATAATTCCACCGGTTGCAAGTCCACTACTGATTTTTGTATTTTTTTGGTGATTCACTCTTGAAAGAGTAAGAAACAAACTATTTCTCGTTCCTCTATTGAGGCAGAGTATTGTGCTATGGTATCCACTACCACTGAGATTATGTGGTTGCGTTGCTTACTTGCAAACATGAGTATTTCTTCTTCCTCTCAAACCCCTATGTATTGTGATAATAAAAGTGCTATTCAGATTTCTCACAACTTTGTGTTCTATGAGTGCACGAAGTATATTGAGATTGATTGTATATGATTCGTCATCATCTACAGACTGGCACCATTTCTCTACCTTTTGTTTCTTTATCGTTACAGCTTACTCACTTTGTCATGAAATCTCATCTGGTTCATCGTTTTTGCTTCTTAGTTGACAAACTCTCATTGCTTTTTGTCATAGTATCGTGAGTTTGAGGGATGATGTTAGCCTTGTAAAATATTATTGCATAATATTCCTTCTTTTATAGATTTCTTTTTTGTTTACTTTTCTTGTAATATATAAATTTTTTATTTCATTAAACAACCTAATTTTTTACGGCTCACTATATTATTGATTTTTCCTCTCTCTCTCTCTCTCTCTCTCTCTCTCTCTCTCTTCTTCTTCTTCTTTTCTTTTCTTCTCTTTGAATTGATTCACTATATTGGTTCAAAGTACCTCATGTTGTGAACACTAATAATATAAAGCATGTGAACAATAAAAAAGTTTCATGTTTCATGGTTCCACAGCTAAACTCCTTAACCCCTTCAATAAATAAACTTTGGTTAAGATAATGAATGTATAACTAATCCACTTACCCTAGTCATTCATGCCTCAAACTCAAATTAATAAATAAAGAAGAAGAAGAAGTGATGCTTCTTACTTTTAACATGGAGAAAAAGAAAAAAAAAATTAATTTTCACAATCAAAAGAGCATTGATGTAAGGATAGTTATATGTTAAGGATTCCAAATAAAAAAGAATATAATAATATTATGGAAACCCACGTTCTAGATCAAGAATTATATTTGTAGATATTTAATATTTTCACCATATTCATATTAATATCAATACTTATAAAACTCGTTATACACTCTCTTTTAGGAATAGGCGTGTGTTATAAAATTTGCATTTAGATGATAACTCTTCATAAGATTTAATCATATAATATTATTTAAATATTATCATATTTGACGAGTGAGATATTGAAGTTGTGTGTTTTCGAGATCATCAACGTTATTTTTTTAAAAATGTCACTATATTAAATTTGTATTTCTTGAGGAACAATTGTATAAATAACGATATTTTATAGATTATTTACATAAAAAATTTATACTTCCACTGTAGCACTGATATAATATTCTTATAATGGTGCTTCAGGAACGTCCGAATTATTCTAAAATATTGGTAAATATGAATTTATGATTTGAAACGACCACCCAATATTCATTTAGAATGATGGGATATTTGTATATAAATTATGCTTACCCAGGAATATTAACAAATTTATTAGAATTATATTTGTATAAAGTTAATCTTCAAGGCTAACACATTATTTGTCTAGAATATTGATTTGTATTAGTTTTGATCTCTATTGAATATTTATGTAGTTGAATTATATTTTTTCAAGAATATCAACAGAATATTTTTCATAATATTCATATTAAGTTGTGCTTCTTAAAAAACAACAAAATATAATATTTTGAAAATATAGACAAAAGCATAATGCTTCTTCAGGAATTAGCACAATATTTTTCTTTTAATTTGAATAGAAAAGAAGAATCACTTTTGCTATTTCAATTGTGCTTCTTCAAAAGTAACAGCATAATAATAATAATCTAGATTATAAATAAGAACATATTACTTCTTTAAGAACGTTAACATAATAATTTTCTTTTATTTAAATGGAAAAGAAAAATCTCTTTCGCCAACTCAAATTGCTAGATCATCGTCCTTTACTTTGAATGAAGAATAAGAATTTTTTACTAATTCAGTTGACTAGAATTCCTTGATGATAGCGTGTTATAAAACTACGAGAAAGGGAGAATAATTTTAAATTGGGATTCCAATAATAGTTACATTTTAAACATAATATAGTCTTCTATGGTAGGTGAGAAAGCCATATAGGCTTCTAAAAAAATAGAAAACTAGTCATTCATAGAAATATACTAAAAATTAGTAAATATACTAGAAAAAAAAAAACTATTTAAGAAAGTAAGTTTAGCCAAATATGTAGTCAAACGAAATTATGGCACAATCCTTCTAGATGGACTGAATTGGAGGCTTGACCGCGTTACAACATCAGCCTCGCTAGACTTGGTCTTTGATGATGGTTGGAATTAGGTTTTTTTATTTTTTTTTAATGAAAATCGAGTAATTACTATTTTATTTGGTTGCAAAATCAGCTATTATCAAGGCAGAGTCGGGGAGGACATATTTCTTTTACTGATCTAATATATAGAAGAATTTTTTCATATAAAAAAACTAATGAGCTTGGACTGTCTTGCACTGAAGTTCCGGAGTAACACCATTAACGGTGAAGCTTAGAAAGTCTCCATACTATATCATGTCAACACGAGGCCGCATTTGCAAGCGTACGACACAAAACAATTGAAAGTTACGAGTTTGACCCTAAAATCACCTAGAAGGGGTGAATAGATAAATAACTCGAAATTAAAAATTATCAATTAAAAGTAATAAGTCACATTTTAATTGTTTTAGATGTTTAGTCAATCAAATCAATTTTATCCTATATTGAATTGCTACAATAGTAAATAAAGTAGTAAATAACACAAGATTTGTTGACGGGGAAAATTCTTTACAGGATTAAAACTTCAGAATCAGGACAATAACTTCCACTATAGACAATAAGAATTTAAAGTAGGATCCAGTCTAAAAACTCTACTAGACTCGTTGATCTAATTCCTGCAATCTTCAAGATCCGCTGGAACGTGTTTCACACACATGCTTCTAATCTTCTAAAATTGTATATCTAATGGATCACTAAGAACACCATGTTCTTGTACTATTCATGTACTTCTGTTCTAACCTCCCTCAATTTTCAGCAACCTCTAAAAGTTATGAGAAAGTACATTCTTGATTATATTTCAGAAATTGGTGTTTTGGTTTATATGATTTTAATTTTTTTCCGTTGATCTCAAGATATATTCTTTGTTGATTGATTTCCAAAAGATGTTATGAATGTAGAAAATAATGATCAACCACCATTTTCAAGAAGTATGACTTGGGTATTTATAATATGGAGGTATTTGGTAGTATAGGATAGATAAAACTTTTGAAAATCAGGAACTAAGGTTTCTCGAAAAACATCGTCGCCAGGTAGCAACAGGAATGGAGATTTCTCAAGGTCACTTGTTAGGGTTTTAACCTGGGCCTCTAATTTATCATTGACTAATCTTAACTCAAAAAGGCTTTTAATTGACTACTGAAGGTCATACATAAGTCTCTCTCTTTCTAGTTAAAGTACATTAATTTTCTTATACACGGCTTTATTTACATTTTTAATCTTAAGACTCTCCTCAAATAATTGTTGATAAGCCTCGTGAATTTCTTCCTCATCTTCCTCAGAATGCTCACCACTATCTACTACCTCAATCTTCTCACTGTCCTTATCAGATTAACTTCTAATCATAGCAGTGAAGGCCATAAACTTCACACTCTAATCATGAGTGGACCTCTAACTACGATTATTCAAGCTAGACTCATCATCTGCGAGAATTGCATTCATAGTTGTACCTTGATTTCTTTAACTGTTAGGATACTTATTTCTATAGTGGTCAAAACCTTGATACTCATGACATCTCACAGATTGAAATTTTTTATCTCTCTTGAGGCTTCTTCTTATTTCTAAACATTTTTCGAAAATTCTTAGCGAAATAAGCTATCTCCTCATCATTAATGGTATCTATATCAGTAGAGTCAAACTCTTCTTCCCTAATAGTGTTCAAGGCTATAGACTTGTTCTTCTTAACTTGAGATATAATGATGTCATAAGTTTGGAGAGATCCAATTAGTTCTTCAATCTTAATAGTATCTAAATCCTTGCTCTCCTCGATAGTCATAATTTTAAGCCTAAATCTCTCGGGCAAGGATTTAAGGATTTTCTTGACAATCTCAGGCTTAGAAATTTTCTCACCAAGGTTGAAACTGAAATTAACTATGTCATTCAAACTCGTATAGAAGTCATTGAATGTCTCATCATCTTTCATCCTAATATCTTCAAACCTAATGATTAACATCTGTAATTTAGAATTCTTAACAGCCCGAGTTCCCTCATGTGTGGTCTATAAAATATCACAAA
Source organism: Fraxinus anomala (assembly GCA_903798345.1). NCBI lineage: Eukaryota > Viridiplantae > Streptophyta > Magnoliopsida > Lamiales > Oleaceae > Fraxinus > Fraxinus anomala. The sequence continues at coordinate 31,405 of CAIGRN010152290.1, forward strand.
CCTCTTTAACAACCTCATATATAGACATATGAATAAATTCTTCTGGTGTCACGGCCATAAATAAAGCATGTAAAGCCTTACTATTCTAATTACATCCATCTAAATTAGTTTTCAATCAATTAGATATAGGAATGGGGGTGACAACATCGTTAACGATGCTGAAAGGAGCAGTCCAACCATTTACGGAGCTCAACCAAATACGCTTATCCATCGATTTTAGAAAGATTCTCATTCTAACTTTTCAATAACCATGGTTACTACCATCAAAATATGGCGGGACAGAGAATAAACTACTCATATAGAAAACTAGGTTGAATTTGGACTCTAATACCACTTGAAAGTTACGAGTTTGACCATAAAATCACCTGGAGGTGGTGAATATGTGAATAACGCAGAATTAAAAATTACCAGTTAAAAGTAATAAGTCATCGTTTAATTGTTCTGCATATTTAGTCAATCAAGTCAATTTTATCATATATTAAATTGCCACAATAGTAAATAACACAAAATTTGTTGATGAAGAAAATCATTTATAAGATTGAAAATTTCAGGACCAAGCCAATAACTTCTACTATAGAGAATAAGAACTTACAACATGATCAGTCTAGAAAACACCAGACTCTTTGATCTAATTCCTGCAATTTCCAAAACTCGCTGGAACTTGCTTCACTTACACATGCTCCCGATCTTTTGAAATTGTCTATCTTTTGTAGATCATCAAAAACACCTTGTTCTTGTGCTTCTGGTTCAACCAACCTCAAATTTTTAGCAACCTGTGAAGGCTATTGAGAAAGTGCATTCCTCATTATATTTAGGAAATGTGTATTTTGGATTATATGATTTTGATGTGTTTTGATAGGTACCTCATTTTGTAAACCCACAAATCTAATGGAAAAAGGAACAAAAACCAGCTGTTATGAACGTTATGAAATGAGGAAAATCAAATTAGAACCTTAAGGAGACAAAGTCCTTAAAACCCAAACCTTGAGACGCTACAAAGGTTGATCACTCCTTTGATA
>CAIGRN010152303.1:0-19154 GCA_903798345.1 Fraxinus anomala
TTGCTGAAAGCAGTAAATTATAATGACTAGTGCAGAGGGCGAATACTAGAAAATTTGAAAGATTGTTTTAAAAGACTAATACTCCCTATAATAGCATTTAGAACAAAAATCTAAGTGATAGGAGTAGACGTTTAAATGATAAAGAATGATACTAAACGTTCACCAATATCATAGCTATTTTACAATTGAAATAAACTATTACATGGAAAGGAAATTAGAACTCAAACTAGTCTAATATTTACAATGTGCGGTCGAAGTTTGGCAAACTACGGCTGCGATGGGGTCAAGAGGTTTAAGCAAAGCTGCGGTCCTTGACACAATGTGCTCAGGACAACAACAAAAACTATTGCAATACCTCTTGCCCTCTAATAATTAATATTTGGCATAGGTAACAAGTGTGACAACACAAATTCTTAACGATTCGAGTAATACTTAAATTTAAATTAAACTTAAATAAAAGAGTTGAAATGAATAAATAGGATTTTTATAAGAATAATTATGATTCAACATTATTCATAATAAGCGTATTTTAAAGAAAATACGTTTGATATAAGGAAAACTTAAAATGACTTCAACATAAATTAACTAAAATTTGACATAACTTCATAAAAAATATTTTAAATATCCCACGACTGTATTCATCTCTGCATCGACTGCTTCGAACCATTAATTTTCAGAAAAGGGAAAAAAGAACATAATGTGAGATAAAATCTCAATAAGTGTGCCCCAGTGATTTTTTTGTTCATGTACATGCATTTCATGGAAAATTTCATATTTGCACATGGAGACACGAAAATTGGACCTAACTTAAATGGTATCAAGTTTTCGTGCGGAGCGCTACTATACTCTAATCCGCCCATACAATCTTATACATAATACTGACCATAATTTAACATAGCTATGAAATAACATACAAGGGATTACTCACGTAATAACGTAATAACACACTTACCTTTTTTGTTTTCTAGACAAATCAAATTAATAGAAGTGATTCTTGGAGAGAGATCCTTCAGTTCCGTGTGGAGTTGAGTATTCACGCGTGATTGTGTACATTTATGACTCTATTTAATATGAAAATGATAAGAAAAAGAGTAAAGGTGGAGAGACAAAGTCAAAGGTAAAGAAGGAGAGTGTAAATAGTTGATGAGGGTAGTCTGCAGTGTAAATTCTTGGACTATATATAGAAAAGTGAAAGGAAATGGCTAGATGCTAGACGTAGTCAATGCATAAATGGTGTATTATCTTGAAAGTGGTCCAATCAATACCTTTAAAAATGTATAGATCCAATGTCACATTCAGTAAAGATTTATGATACATGTATAGGATGTAATCAATGTGTCCGCATGTAGTCAATTCAATTGACTTGACTTGAAACTTGGTGTAAATAATGCATGTGGCCAAATCAATTACACTTATTTATGTGGTCAAATTAATTACATTAGCTTGAAATGTGGTGTGAATAATGCATGTGGTCAAATAAATCTTAAATCATGACTAATTGACATATTTACACATATTTTATGCATGATTTCATTTAGTTTCAAAGATAACTCTCCAATTAGGTCCTCAAACTATTGACTAGTAATCAATAAGGTCATTAGACTAGGCCAATAACCAAAAATGTCATTAGACTTTAATAATAAAGCACTCAAGTCCTAAATTTAAATTTAATAACTAGTAGTAAAAATTTGGGATGTTACATCAAGATTTTGCAGGGATCTTCTTTTCAATACAAAATAATAACTACTAAACAGTAAACACCATAGTAATATTTTTTGGGAAACAAATCCATTTTGTTATCATGATTAGAACAAATTTTGACTTATGTATGCTACATTACACGTAGCAAGGTTATAAAAAAGGTAGGATAGTTTGTCACTCAACAAGGATCATAGCCTCAAAAGGCACTAATAACAATGACGAACAAATTCTTATTTCAAATTGGGTCAACTTCCTTGAATACATATTTTTCTGTAACTTTCTTTGTGCTATTTCTACCTCTATTGGAAGACTTAATGTAATCATATCCTTCATAATCATGTCAGGCTATGATAATTTCTCTCTCTCTCCTACTCTTAACCTAATCCACCGAGTTTGCCTCACTTTTGTGAACCTGAGTTTTCTTAGTGCATGTTTGGGAAAGCTTATATTATAATTTGAGCTCATCAAACATATTTTTTATCAACACATTTTGTAGAACCACAACTACTACCCTTTATTATTCACACATTTCCTAGGAACCAAAGCTTAAATTATAATTGCAGCTTTGCCAAACATGCACTTAGACTTGATTTACGCTTGATCTTTGTCATCCCCACTACTTGGTTTATATTCTCATTTTTCATCTTGTTCTGTGTTAGTCATCCATTTTGAACCCATAATTCCTGCACCGATCTTATGAACATTGCATCCATCTTATGAACATTTTATGCTTAAACACATAGCTGGTGTAATAATCTTTGGAACTTTTCTTTTAACCTAATGGATATCTTCTTATCCTTTGAAGAATCAGATGAGTGTCAGTTCCGAACTTGTATCGAACATTTACACTGATCAGACACTTGTGTGTCACGCCACTTGGTGTTTGACCTATTTTTTATATATTAGTGCTAAATAATTATCAAGAAAATACTTTGTTAACACTTTCAAGTGATCGGCTTAAACTGTACCTTTGAACATCTAGAATAATGGTCATTTTCACTCAGTTATGTACATTTTCTGGCTTGGGTCAAATCTTACTAATCTTTGAAGACTTCTAAGTAATTATAGTACTTTTCTGCAACTAATGGGTATGAATACTCATTTTAAGGCAGGTTATTTTCACCATTCGGTATTATTTTCTTTTAGTGCTGGAGTTCATTTATTCAAAGGATCGTTGGAGGTTTTGGTAGAAGTGATGAGTTCTTGTCATGATCTTTAGTCTTTTGTTTCAATTGCAGGTTAAAGCTCGGATTTCTAAGCTGAGTGAGGAGAAAAACACTGCAATTCAGCAAAATAACAAGCTTATGCAAGAACTGGTTAGCCCTTTCTATTGGCAAATGTCTCGTGTTATGTGTTGATTCTGGCAAAAGAAAACATAAAATAATAAATTGGACCTTGATATCTTTCCTTTTCTAGATTAAGCCCCTATTTGTTTACCATTATAGTAGGAAAATGAGTTTTGCAATAGTGAATTTTTGGAGAATGTGGTTAAAAACTAGAAAGTGGAAAAGGTTTTGGATTTACGTACAAAATATTTTATTGTGAAAATGTGTCGTTGAAAATGAGTTTTAAAAAAAGAGTTTTGAAATAATGGTAAACAAACAGGGGCTTAACTTTGGAAAATTTATTCTGGTTTAAAATTTGGCTTGAAACTGCATTGCATATAAACTTACCCACATATCAAATTCCAATGGTTAGAACATGTCTGATACAGCACCTGTTGAAAATCTTCAATATATGAACCATTGATCAATTTCACCTAGACTGCCATATCATCAGAGACTAACCAGTAATCGTACTTGTAGAGAATCTCACAGCTGATACCAATAAACCTTGTTGAGAATTTCCATTTTCATGCGGTAAAAGCACTTAAAGCAAGATCAATTTCCGTGACTCGATTTCTGCTCAATTGGGCTGTATTTTTCTTAATTATACTCTAGGTTTCAGAATGAATTTACAAGTAAAATGTTGCATGGGAGGTCAATTAACAAAATATGCCTGTAGCCATATCCACGCAAAATTACACACTTGTCTGTTCTTCTCTTCTACCAGACACCTTGTACATTAGTAGTACCCTTAATCACTTAAAATACTGTTTGTGAAGGTCTCAGAAAATGAAAGGCAGGTGTGACACTGAATGCATGCATGTTTGTTAGATCAACAAGTTGAGATTTATATGGGCAAAAGATGCACCAAGTGTAACTACATGAATGAGATAAGATTATCATTCAAATGCTTCGCCATACTTTTTTGTGGTACTAATAGGATCACATTTCCATCCTCTAAGATGGGTTTTTTTGGGGAGATGATTAGTAGCTTTATCATAATAGTTGTCAAATTAAAGCTGAAGTGGTAACACGTATTATACTGGGCCTATATAGAATAAGTAAACAGCAGAAGAAAATTGTTTCGTCTCTTGGTTTTCATTTGGCTGGAGGGAAGGCAGAGATCTCGACTTCTTAAATTTGAAAGGCAGGGTGATGCAGACTGAGCCTTTGGCAGTATTTTACCGTTTATGTTTCTAGAAATAGATCTCCCTTTAAATTATGATCCAACTATACACGTTCTTACCACATGCAGGAGTTCTTGAGGCGTCAAGGTAACCCGAGCCGTGGAGGCATCCCATTCATGTATGTTGTTATTGTTGGCTTGATTGGCATCCTTTTAGGGTATCTTCTGAAGAGAACATGATTCCCGGAGCCCGATGTGCATCATTGTTACACACACGTTGTTGTCCTATTGTTAAAAAAAGTTAAGACATTGAAGTCAATATTTTAACTGATTGAGAAGAGATCTGTATTCTATTTAGCCGTTTGGTTGATAGCAGGAAAAATGCTGACATGGTAATTTGCCTTGATGATGCTCCAAGAGCATTCATTACGTGACTAATAGCATAATTTTTTTTCTCTTGATTTTCTTTTTCTACTTATCGGATTACTTACTATATTTTGGGTGATTTTGGGCTGTATTACTGTTTAAAATAAATTGTTCTAGATTTTGCTCTTTAGATTCTGAGATGTCTGCATATCCATGGGATTTCTTTTACTGATGGTAGTAGGAATAAATATTATGGAGTTTGTCACTTGAAACAACGAAAGTTAAAATTAGATTTTCCCATTAATTTGCACTTTTTATTTTTGAGGCCTGGGTTCCTTATTTATCATTTAAATTAGGTAAAACATGCTCTTAATTACAATAGTATTGTTGAACGAAATTAAAAATTCCTTAAAGATATCAACTCAAAATTATTGCATCCATAAAGCTAAATTATGTTTCTTGACTGATAGAGCGTTTATCAGCTACAGCTACTGAATTTGCACAGAAGGCCTGCTATTTATGTGCAGCACATGACAGTATAATTGCTTGATTGAAGACTAAATTTAAATAATTATGAGTTTTAGCCACGTCATTTTTTAGCGGTAAAGTAAATTACATTATTGACAAAAAGAAGCTACAATGGCAGTTTAGGGTCTCTAGGCTTTGTAGACGCCCTTTCCAAGTACAAGATGCAACCATTTATTAACGTCTGGAAAAGTTTATAATTACTTGTAAATTAATAAGTACAGAATTTTTACTTATGTTTACGCTCCAAGCAAGTTTAATTTTTGATGCCTGAACAACTTAGAATTGTCATATGATGCACCACTTCAATGCGACTAAGTAGAAAAGTAAAAAAAAAAATGAAGTTAAGAAATCCAATATTAATTTATATTAAAAATTAATATATACACATTTCTAGAATGTTAGTCTTATAAAATGAGAATATGTTAAAAATTTGTTACGCCTCATCCTACAAGACTTGTATTATTGGCCATGTGGTAGTCAACACGAAGCCAACAAAAGCTCATGCTCCAAATCGCTTGCTTGCTTGGCCTAAACAAGGCAATCAAATAAAGATAGTTGAAGTGATGTCTTCACCTAAGCCGAAGTGGTATGTGGAGGCCGAATCTCCATGTCTAAGGCGAGGTACCACGATTTGCTATAGTTTATTTTTTAGGCGACTAGTCTTAGTTCCACAAGGCATATTCTATAGCTTTGCTTCATTCAAGAGATTTTTCGTATGAGATATTCTATTCGATTGATTGATTTGACATATTTACACTAGATGCCAGTGAATTTTTTAGTTTACTTTCCAAATGTTAAGCGTAGGTTATAGGGTGGTCATTTTCAGAATCATTTAATGTAATCTAAACATAGAACAACATAGCTGATTCATATGAGGATAATGTGTCCTCTGTTAAGATGAGACTATGTGTCATTATTCCAACTGTACCATCTTTATCTCTTCAATTATAAAGACTCACACTCAGTGCCATCACTATTAAATGCAATTTTACACTCTCAAGAGTAACTTGATATTCTTTTCAACCCTGTTATCACACATGCTCTTGTGACTCCCGTTCACTGTTCATCCCACATCCACACAATTTAGAATATTGTATGAAGTTGTATGATTTTTGTAAATGTTATAGGACATTCCTAATTATATTATATATTTGGTAGAAGACTAGGAGAATTATTCTCTACCTTGGGATTTAAATCAATCTCCATTGTATATATTAAGAAGGCGGATCTATAAATCTTGTAAACTAATAGATCCACCACAACAATTCAAATGAGAATGTGACGAATATAGTCTTTTTCTTAATTCAGGTGATGTCATATTTCATCATGATTTCTTGTAATTTTGTAATGCTTTACTAAACTTCTAGTCACTAGGGCATAGATAAACTCTTTTTAATGAAATTTTAATATTAATTTCAAGGCTTTGAATTTAAATATTTATTTATCTTGGATGATTGTCATTGTGTTTAATTTTCTATTACATAACTAATAGTTGAATTGATATCTGATCTTTATTGTATTCGAGATAAATAATAAGAAATATATTACGTTATAACAATTGTTGTAAGATCCGATAGAAAATAAAAATATATCACTATGTCTTGCATAATTTAAATAAGCATTCTTGTATTTCAATGTATTTTTACATCTTTCATAGAGATACATGAATGTCACATGTGAGGATGTATGTAATTCTACTTGAAGAGACTATACCGTGGACTTATGGGATTTCGTTGATCAAGTTTTTGAAGCTGTTGCCAGTGACTATGGTGTTTATTTAATTTTAGTTAGTTATGCCCTTGTTTAGTGGACATTATTTTCAAAAAATAATATTTTGAATAGTGATTTTTAGGAGAATGTATGGTTAAAAAATAGGAAAAACTTTGGATTTACATGCAAAATATTTTATTGTGTGAATATGTGGTTGAAAATAAGTATGTAGAAAAAAGAGTTTTCAAATAATAGTTGCCCAAATTAAAGTGTTTCCTCCCTTTCTTTTTAGAATCTTATATTCAAAATTCGAGATATGATCATCTTTCTTTATATGATTCAAAAATTAAACGAATATTTAGGTTGAGATGAAAAGAACATATAGAAGCACACAAAAATAATAAGACATCCGAAGCCGTTGTAGTAAATGAAAATGCAGCAAACCTTGCTAACTTAGTAGTTAATGAGAACAAGAACATATGAGAGAATACATGGTTCCACAAATTATTGAGAATCGATCGAGCATAGCTTATCCAACGTTTAGAAAAGCTAATTTTCCTTTGAGGACGTATAATCAAATATGTTTCAAAATGCCTTGCAATTTTTTTGGACACCCAAACGATAGCCCAAATTCACATCTCGAGGTTTTTGGATATGTACAGTACTATTGAATATCTAAGCATTTTAAGTGATGCAATTCGGTTGAGACTATTTTCATACACATTAATGGACTCAGTTAGGGAGTGGTTGGATAATTGTTCTAATCGCCATACTATTCTGTTGTGTATGTGGTTCATATAGAATGGAATATAGGTTTATTGGAAGAATAGGCGGTACATGGTTATTTTCTTGTACGGGTCCAAAAGTCTTTTATGGGCTATGGTTAGGGTTAGTATATAAACTGATGATGTAACCCTATTATTCATAATGAATAAAATATTTCCACTTTGCCCCTTCTCTATTATTGCGTATAAAATCCAACAACTAGTATAATAACACCGGGTCTAGATGGCGAGTTCTTTGATTGCAAAATTCGATGTGATGACGTTCGACGAACTCGGAATTTTGAATTGTGGCAACGAAGGGAAAATGATTTGTTGTTGCAACAAAGGATGGTGAAGGCGCTATCTGGGAAGAAGCCAAAAGCTACGTTAGTTTCCGATTGGGAAGAGCTCGAAGCACGAATAGTGGATACAATTACGCTTTATTTGGCAGACGAGATCATGTATCACGTCATGGATGTTAGTCTCTGACGGAGGTTTGGCTAAAATTGGAGAGTCGTTATATGTCAAAGTCTCTCATGAACAAGCTTCATCTAAAGTAGTGGCTTTATAGGTTCAAGATGTTGGAGGGTATATATTTGATTCAACACACCAAAATGTTCAATCAAATTACCAGCGATCTGTTGCGACTTGACGTCAAGTTCGACGATGAAGACAAGGCAATGTTATTGTTGTGCTATCTTCCTCCTTCATACGAACACCTAGTGACTACGTTAGCGTGGGGGTAAAGTGACTCTCGAATTGGAGAAAGACACATCAGGCGAAAGCTCACAGGGTGAAGGGTTGATCGTGAAAGGATACCAGGATCTAGAAAAATAGGGACGATTCTTACAAAGGGAATACGAGATCGAAGTCCAAAAATCAAAACAAGAAAAACGTCAAGTGCTACAAGTGCCATGAGATGGGTAACTTTAAGAAAGACTGTCTGAATAAAAAGCAGGGTGATGAAAAAGAAGACGATGGGTCCTCAAATTCAGCTAGTGTTGCAGAAGGAGATTTGAATTCTGGAGATGGAGACATACTATCAGTCTCTATAGGTAATTTTGACAGATTACATAACTCTTGGATACTTGATTCAGTATGCTCATATCATATGTGTCCCTACTGAGATTTTTTTGATTCATATTATTCGGATAATTTTGGATCTGTTCTGATGGGTAATGATGAATTATATAAGGTCACTGGAATGAGATCCACAATTTAAAATGTTCGATGGTGTGGTAAGGATTTTGGATGATATTAGGCATATACCAGAGCTGAGAAATAACCTAATTTCTTTGGGCACTTTAGACTGGAGGCTATTCTTATAAGTTAGAGTGTGGGGTCTGACAGTGAAGAAATTGGCTATGATTGTGATGAAGGGTTAGAAATTAGCATGGAATATTTACAAACTGTTGGGGAATACAGTTGTAGATGAAGTTGTTACAGCATAATTTAAGTCAGATAACACTTTCTTAGGGCATATGCAACTGGGGCATATAGGAGAACGTTGTATGATTGAGCTTCACAAGATTAATCTATTGAAGATAGTAAATCGTGCAAATTGAATTTCTGCAAGTTTTTTGTACTTGAGAAACAGTTCAGAATACAGTTCAAGACGGAAAAGTACTAGACATAGGACATTCTCAATTATGTGCATTCTGATGTTTGGGGAACAGTGAAAGAGTTGTCTAAAGATGGATCTCAATATTTCATTATTTTCATTGACGACTTCTCTAGAAACGTATGGGTGTATTTGATGAAGCACAAGTTTGAAACCTTTGCAAAGTTTAGATTGTGGAAAGTAGAGGTAGAAAACCAGACGGGCAAAACAATTAAGTATCTCATGATAGACAATGGTACAGAGTACACAGATTCACAGTTTCTGAAATTCTGAGATGAGCATGGTATTTAGCGGTACTAGTAAAATGGTGCAGTGGATAGGATGGATAGAATAATTGTAGAATTGGCAAAATGTTTGAGGCTGAATGCAAGGCTTTCGAAGTGTTTTTGGGCAGAAACGGTAAATATGGCATGTTATGTCATAAATAGATCACCATTGGTAATGTTAGATGGGAAAGTTGCAGAGGAAGTTTAGATAGGTAATGAAGTTGATTATTCTAGATTGAGATTATTTGGGTATTCGGCTTATGTGCATGTATCTAGTGAACAGAGATCCAAGTTGGATGCAAAATCAAGAAAGTGCATTCTTCTGGCTATGTGAAAGGAGTAAAAGGGTACACATTTTGGGATCCAGAGATAAAGAAGACGGTGATTAGTAGGGATACAATCTTTAATGAAGCATTCATGCTTGAAGTTTTTTCAGATGAAGAGAAGCTCAGTTCAGGCGAGGGAAGCAATAAGAGTCAAGTGGTGCAGGTAGAGCTAGATAATGTTGACATGGAGATCAATGCTTAAGAAGCAAAGAGTTTGGCTTAGAAAATGAGTAGTATCACAACATTGCTATAGATAGACCACGTCAGACTATCAGGTCACTGGCGAAGTATGGATTCATGATTCAATTTCTTATGCACTCATTACCAATAATAGTGATCCTATAACTTTTCAGGATGCATTGGTAGTCAAGAGAAAAGTAAATGGATGTAGACGATGCTGGAGGAAATTGAGTCATTGCATAAGAATGCTACAGGACTTGGTGGAGCTTCCAGTAGGGAAGAGATCGATAGGGTGTAAGTGGGTGTATAGAAAGAAAGAAGTAATATCAGAAAAAGGAAGGAAAATATACAAGACTTAGGTTAGTCGTTAACGGATAATCATAGAGGAAATGAGTAGATTATGATGAGATTTTCTCTCCAGTCGTCAGACACGCTTCCATTAGGATTGATTTGGAGTTAGAGTAGGTGGATGTTAAGACCGATTTTCTTCATGGTGATTTAGAAGAACATATTTTCATGAAGCAGTTGGAAGGGTTCTTGGAACCAGGAATAGAAAATTTTATGTGTAAACTAAAGAAGTCTTTATATGGACTTAAGCAGTCTCCACGAAAATGGTACAAAAAGTTACTCTCACATGATTCAGATTGTGTACAGTCGCTATGAGTATGATTGCTGTGTTTACTACAAAATTCTTGAGGATGATTCATATACTTTTATTTGATGTTGTATGTGGATGATATACTAATTGCTGCTAATCACATAAATGAGGTAGATAGATTGAAGTCTTTGTTGAGCAGTAAGTTTTATATGAATAACTTGGGATCGGCTAAGAAGATTCTTAGCATGGAAATCAACAGAGATAGGAATGCCAAAAAATTATGGGTATCTCAGAAAAATTATTTGAAAAAAGTATTGGAAAGATTTAGCATGTCTGATGCAAAATCAGTGTATACACCATTGACAAATCACTTTAGATTGTCTACTAATCAGTGCCCAAAGAATGAAGAAGAAATTGCAGAGATGTCAAAGTTGCCCTATGCTAGTGTAGTGGGGTGTTTGATGTATGCAATGGTATGTATCAGACCAGATCTAGGACATGCAATTAGAGTGTTGAGCAAGTACATGGCTAATCCCGACAGAAAGCATTGGAGAGATGTAAAGTGGATTTTCGGGTACTTGACAGGTACAATGGAGTGTGAAATCATGTTTGAGAGACAACGTGATGATATTTCAGTTCAAGAATACGTAGATCCAGATTATGCGGGCGACTTGGATGACAAGAGGTCTTATACATGTTATGTTTTCACATTTACAGGGGGCTTGTATGTTGAAGATCAATTGTGCAGTCACTTGTGACATTATCCACGACTGAAGTAGAGTACATGGCGACAATTGAGGCAACAAAGGAATTATTGTGGTTAAGAGAGCCTGTTAGGGAGTTTGGGATCAAGTAAGATGGAATGAAGCTATATTGTGATAGTCAGAGCGTCATCTTCTTAGCAAAGAACCAGATTTATCATACAAGAATCAAACACATTGATGTGAGATTTCACAAGATTAAGGAGTTGGTTACTTCAGAAGAACTATTGCCAGAGAATGTGCATACCTCAAAGAATACAGTAGATATGTTGAAAAAGCTAATCACAATAGAGAAGTTCAAGCTTGATTAATATATCTAAGTGTTAGAGAAGAGGTGTCCCAACCTATTGGTCGTAGATGGTATTTTTTTCCCAGGCTATATTTTTCCTTTATTTCTCCTAAGGAGTGTATATTCACTTAGGTGGATATTATTGTGTATGTGGCTCATATAGAGTGAAACACTGGTTTATTGGAAGAATAAACTGATGGCGGATGAAAGCACATTGTTGAGCTAAGTTAAATCTTTGTGTTGATTACTTTTTTTCACTTCTCTATTATTGCATATAAAATCCAACATATTCACAATTGTTATGATTGAATCCGTTTGACCTTACAACATCACCACATCAAACAATTTATATCAAAAGTTTTGAACAAATTCTTTCTGCAAAAAAGGATTGTTCATTTGAAAGATGAAACTACTACGTTCTTTTATCTTGATTTGGAATGCTATTATGAAGCATGGAAAAGATGCAAGGGGCTGCTCTTACAATATCCACAACATGATTTACAACAATGGCTCTAAGGTTAATATTTTTACATTGGACTAAATCTGAGTTAGCAGAGATTACATTGACTATGTATGTAATATATGAATTACTAAGAGAACATGGACCCGTTATATGAAATTATGGAGGATTTGCCATCTACTAGTGCATTACGACCATTTGATTGATCAAGTAGGAAATGAGTTGCTGATGTTCATGAAGTTGATACATTGACAACAATATCAACTTAGAAAGTGGAAAGAATTGCGGTTAAACTTACATTGAATGAAGTTTTAACATCTAGTCCAAAGTGTAATCATTGAAAGAAAACCATGAAAGTGTGAATTGCAACTTGAGAAGTTTGTATTCTTAATCAGCCGAAAAAGCAAGCTATGTGAAGAACTATCATAGACAGCAAAATAACACGTATTCCAATACAAAATTCGAGCTAGAAAAATCATCTGAACTTTTCTTAGAGTAATGCTCAGATGTACCACAACAAAATAAGTAAATGAGTTTTCAACAACAAGAAAAGAAAGCTTCATGTAAAGAAGCATTGGAAAAAAATAGAGGTGGCTTCAACTCAGTTTATAAAAAGGACTGAAATAAACTTTTTAAATTAAGGGCTACAATAAAGAACTTAGAAAATTAGATTGGACGAATAGTAAGGCACACTTGGAAACACCACTGGAGATTTTACAACTGCTATGGACACAAATCCTAAGGAGACGTGTCAAGACATTAACACTCGTAACGGGGTTCAGCTATCTAAAATATGTAAAGAGATGAGTCTCTATAAATGAATAGGTACATTCCACTAACAAGGAGCACTTGGAGAGTTTGAGTAAAAAAATGAAAGTGAAAAGGAAAAAGAATCAGAAGCTCCAAAATTTAAGGAAATTGCTCATATCCGAGTATGCATACCTTCGAAACCATTTTCAATTAAGATTACAAAAGTACAAGTTGGACAGACAATTTACAAAATTCTTGAAAGTATTCGAGAAGCTGCAAATCAGCATACCATGTATAGATGCAAGATGCCCAATTACTAAATTCATGAAAGAAAATTTTCAAACAAAAGATAGCTGGAGGATTGAGGAAATAGTAGCTGAAAAGTGAACCACAATCATGTAAAATAAGCTACATTCTAAACTTAAAGATCAAGAGAGTTCCACAATTCTTTATACTATTGGTGAATTCAATTTCGATAGGGTGTTTGTTATTTAGGTCTAAGAATTAAATTGATGTCTTTTATCTGTTTAGAAATTATGTTAGGGAGAGGCCAAAACAACATCAATCTCTTTACATCTAGTTGATCGCTCTATAAAATATCCAAATGAGGAATTATCAAGACATATATGTGAATGTAGATAAATTTATCTTCCTAGACGATTTTGTGATTCTTGATATGGACGAAGATAAGGATATACTGTTGATATTAGGTTGACCATTCCTTGACACTTTCTATGTTTTGATTCATGTCATGTTTGCAGGCAGTCCTCAGGTTGGTCAAGAGTGAACATTTCTTCCATAACTCCATCAACCACATCAATTCGGAAGTAGCTGTCTGATTTAGTTGGATACTTATAGCAGTGAAGAGACTTCTGTAGAGATTGAGTAGTTTGTACATTACATGGAGGCTTTACCACTTTACTGGAGATGACCTCACTTCGACGACCTTGATAAGAGATCTACGAAGCACTTGCCATCCATTCAAGAACCTCTAATGCTTAAGTTCAGCTATTTACCATCGTATCTTCAATATGCATACTTAGGTGAGTCTTTTACTTTACCGATCATTAATGCAAAATAAATAAATGAATTGGATAAGGAAAAACTATTGAGATTGCTTCGGGGTCATAAAACAATATTGAGAGGTCGATAGCAAACATCATAGGTAATAGCCCTTCACCTTGCATGCATAAGATACTTATAGAAGACGAGTTCGAGCTATCATTAGAAAATCAGAGCAATTTAAATCCAAACATGAAGGATGTGGTTCAGGCTGAGGTTCTTCACTTCTTGATGCAAGGATTATCTATCATATCTCCAATAGTAAGTGGGTGAGTCCAATTTCAGTGATGCCAGAAAATGAGGAATTACAATTGGTCAAAATAAAAGTAATAAACTTATATCGATTAGGACAGTCATTGGATAGCAAGTGTGCATTGACTATCGTAAATTAAATAATGTCACTCAAAAAACTCACTTTTCATTCCCATTTATTGATTATATGTTAAAGAGGTTGGCTGGACATTTATAATATTGCTTATTGGATGGGTATTTCAGGGTATAATCAGATTGCTATAGCTTGAAAGATTATCGAAAGACTACATTCAAGTGCCTTTAGACACCTTTGCTGTATGAATATTCCCTTTGATTTATGTAATGCTCCGTCTACTTTCATGTAATGTATGATAGCCATCTTATCAGACATGGAAGAAAAATTCATCAAGGTATTCATGGATGACTTCTCAATTTTCGAGCCTTCATTTAATGATTGCTTGAAGAATCTAGCTATGGTCTTACAATATTGTACAAAATTGTGAGGAAACGAATTTGGTACTCAATTGAGAGAAGTATCATTTTTATGGTACAAGAGATAATTAAACTTTGTCATCGGATTTTAGTTGAAGGGATCGTAGTTGACACAGCTAAAATTCAAGTTATAAGAGAAGTTACCTCTACCAATTTCAGTTAAGAGAGTGTGAAGTTTTTCTCAACATGCAAGGTTCTATCGATGCTTTATAAAAGACTTCTCAAAGATCACCAATCTCTTTGCAGTTTTTTTGAGAAGGACGTTCCCTTTAATTTTTCTAAGAGTATTTGACATCTTTTAACATTCTGAAAGAAAAATTAATTACAACACCTATAATAGCTACACCGGTCTAGTGACTATACAGAGGGAACAATGTTGTGTTGGAGATGGGATAATATACTCTATGTTATCTATTATGCGATCTAGAATTTGACAAATGCACAGTTAAATTTTGCAACTATTGAAAGGAGTTCACGTTAGACCATATTTTTCGAAATATGTATTTGTGTTATGCTACAAGTCTATATTTTTCTAGAAATAATATTTGATTGAGACAAATTTAGATCTTATGCTATTTGGATAAAATGTGATTGTCTACATGTATCATACGACGCTAAAATATACGTTAACCAAAGAAAGATGCAAAGTCGAGGGTGATTAGATGGATTCTACCACTACATGAGTTTGATTTAGAGATTTGGGATAAGAAAAGAAGTTAAATTGTGGTAGCCAACAACCTATCGACACTTGAGTTGGCGGAGCAGATGGATGGTTACGATATTAAGGAAGTTTTCCCATATGAGCAAATATTGAGCTATCTACATCACTGTAGTTTGTAGATGTGGTGAATTATTTGGAGCCATGCGATTTTTCCAGAATATATTACTCATCAAAAGAATAAATTCTTCTTGGATTTGAATTACAACTTTTGGAAAGATACTATTCTTTACAGGAGATCATTATATTCTATTTAGTTGATTGGTATAATATCTTTTTCTTGGTTGATAGGGATGTATTCCAAAGAAGTTTGCATTCACAAGGTTGATACGATTTTTGTATAACAACATGAGAGCTAGTCATATCAAAATTAACAAAACTTATTGTTAGAAAACAAGCCAATTTGCAATAACCAAGTAATAGAACTTATACCACTTGTTATGAATATTAAAGTCAGGAAAATATGATAAGATGAAAAGAATCACACAAGACCCACAGAATTCACTATAATTAGTAGCAAAGAAGTCAAAAAAGATTTTGCAAAACTCTCAACCTATATCAAAATATGCGAGTTTCTTTCTCTATAACCTAGATCTTCTCACCTTGATGTTCTCTTAATGCTATACAATTTTTTGCCATGTTATCTAAGGCACACCATGTGGATTATATATATAGGAGCCTAATTTTGGTGTTTTGAATGAAGTAGAATACACGAATTTTAATTTGAATCGCAATAGGAGACTTTTCAGGAAGCTGGCGCCCAGCGCTACTGTAAATGCCTGAGCGCTACTATCCAGTGCCGAGGCACCACAACTGACACCTAGACGTCGGCTCCCTGCCTCATTCTTCTGCAATGGGCCCCTAGGCATCACGACCTGACACCTAAGCACCATCTCTATGATGTAAAAAACGTCCAAATCCTTTTCATCCATCTAAAGTCCTTTTCCAATCAAACTTCCATTCCTTGATGAATTTTGATCCATTTTCAAATCGGGTTTCCAAACCAAAATTGTTTATGCCTCCTTTATCAATCAAACAACACAATCCTAATCCAAATTGGAATTTGGGTCATATTCTAACAATCTTCACTTTGACACAAATTTCAATGTTATTCTTCAAGCAATGCTCCAATCAGTGTTCCAGACATAAACTCTGCCCCTTACACCATGCCCTTCCGATCATATTCAAGAATTGTGAACAAAATCCATGCCCTATTTACTAGCAGAACTACCTTGGATCCCAAACCTGCCTAAATCATCCCGTTCACTACCAACTTTACCTGAGTTACAAGACAAGATCCAATTATCCCCATGAGCAACCCGATCACAATCAGCTCTATATTGGCCAACGCTTATCAAACCATAAGAAATCATATCAGCCTCACCGAACCTCTCCTTAGGTCTAACATCTCCTAAGTTCTAACATCTTCTTTGGTGTCTGCTACTCTGCTTCATCAATTGTGATCGTAGAACATTGCAAGACATATAACCTAGACTTTCTCCACCCCTTAATAACAACTCTAGAGTACTCAAAAAGATAACATTTTGCGTCAAGTCTGGAAAATGTCTCACATCACATAGTGTCCTAACAGTGCCATCGAACATCTTGATTTTGATCTTACCGATATTAGCTATCTTACAAGGTGAATTATTTTCTATTACTACAGAACCCTTTGTAACAATTTTATATGTTGAAACCAATCCCTATTTGGACACATATGAAAGGTGCAAGCCTATGAAGAATTCGATCCTCGTCGGTTTGGAGTCACGGTCATAAACAACCAAAAGATCTTCATCACTATAGTTTTCTTCTACAAGACTAGTTTCACCAGAATTATCAAGTTGTCCTTTCTGATCTATAGGAACTAATTTATTTCTGTTCTGGCACTTCAGTCAATCTTTCTTCTTGTGTCCCTTCTTCTTACAAAAATAGCAGACTATGTCACTGTCATTAGCCTTAGACATGCCCCCTCCATGACCACCCGAATCTCTCTATGGAACAAAATGACCCTATGTTCGAGCCTTTGATCTGACGACCAGCTGTTTCGTCTTCTCTTTAGAATAAAGCGCATCTTAAACCTTGTCAATGGTGCGAATATCTCGACTATACAAGATGGTGTTCTTGTCATATATGAAGCGGGCAACGAACATAGCAAAATCAATCCTAAGTCCTCTTCATCGTACTTGACTTACATGGTTTTCAAATCAGTGACAATTTTCTTGAATATAGACATATGATCTTCCAAAGATCCACCTTCAACAAGAGATGAGAATATAAACATCGCTTTAGATGCAGTTTGTTGGTTAGACTCCAAGTCACGCATAACTGCTCCAACTTCAACTATAATGCTGCGTCACTATTCTCCTATACCACATCCTACCTAAAAATTTTGATTCGAAAGATGAAGATGTATCTGCGACAGGGTTTTTCAATGCTTACACTATTTCTCATCCATTGTCATACTTGATGGTATCTTGTCGACCCTAACAGAACATCATCCAAATCCAATTGGGCAAAAACTTCTTGAATCTTGATTTGCAACAAAGAATATCTAGTGTTGTGATCCAAAAGTAGAATTTCAAACTTTTTACTTGCCATCCGAAACAATCAAACCCCATTTTGAGTTGACCAAACATTGCTTTTAGGGCTGGACAAAACTCCTGAACCGAACCAAACTAAATCAAACCAAACAGTTATTCATAAGTAAAATACCCGAATGAGTATCCGAATCAAGAACCGATGGGTTCGGTTTGGTTCTCGGTTCTAGACCTAGATCCGAAGAAACGAATAAAAATCGAATTTAAATAATTTTTTATATTGAAATAATTAAAAAAAAATTAATTTTTTTTCTTAACAAATTAGCAAATTAACTAATTTAGTGATTAATGTTCTAATTTCCAACCAAAGTCCATGTCTAGCTAGCTCAGCCCAATCTAATTTCTAAATTCAATTTTTTGGCCCAATTATTAATTTCATTATTAGCCTAAGATCTATGCCTTTTTAAGTTTTTATCTTTCTCTTTCCAATTTCACACTTTCTTTCGGTAACCACTGAGTCACTGACCCCAAATCATTTGATAAATTGAAAACCTACATCTACATGACCAAATCTTATTGGACAACTTGTTTTAGTATTAGTATCTACTTTTTGGTATTTGTATACATTGATGAATTAATCTTNTAAATTGAAAACCTACATCTACATGACCAAATCTTATTGGACAACTTGTTTTAGTATTAGTATCTACTTTTTGGTATTTGTATACATTGATGAATTAATCTTATTGGACAACTTGTTATTTCCATGTTTATAAATTGGACTACGTTAATTTGTAAAAATTACAAATGAACATGTCATTAGTTGCATTTATATAGTATTGTTGTAAATATTAAAAAATTTAATTATGGTATGGATCCGAACAGAACGGAACCGAACCCGAACTGTTCCATAATTATATTTGGACTCGACGGTTCTATTTATTAAATACCCGAAAATTTTGATCGGACCATGACCAGCCCTACTTGCTTTAATACGAAATCGACTGACTTTCCTAAGAATTTCGATCATTAGCTTTGATACCACTTGTTAGAAAACAAGCCAATTTACAATAATCAATTGATAGAACATACACTACTTGTTATTAATATTAAAGACAAAAAAATATGACAAGATGAAAAGAATCGCATAAGAACACAAGATTTAACGTGAAAATCTAAATTCGGGACCCGTGGATAGAGGCAGAGAATTCACTATGATCAATAGTAAAGAAGTATAAAATGATCTCGCAAGACTCTCAACATATCTTAAAATATGCTATTATCTCCCTCTCTAACCTAGATCCTTTCACTTTGATGTTCTC
>CAIGRN010152305.1:8169-18736 GCA_903798345.1 Fraxinus anomala
AATTCAATTATTTATGTATGTGCATGTATACTAATTAACATTTATTTATGGATAAATATAACATTAAGTCATCAAGTTCATATACACATGTTTTGTGAGGTATTCAATTATTTTAGGAGTAAATAAATTATTCAAGTTCATGAACACGTATTTATTTTCAAGATTATTCATTTTATCATAAATTATTCTGGAGTATATAAATGATTAAAGATCATATAATTTGGGAGCTATTCAATTATTATAGGAGTAGATAAATTATTCAAGTTCAAGCATACTTATTTAATTTCAATATTATTCATTTAATTTATGATATAACATCATTTGTCTAAATGTATATAAATTATTCTTTTTCTATATTCATTAATTCAAATTAATTAAATTCAATGTTGGTTCATGTACACCACAAACGTTTAAATGTATATAAATTATTATTTTTCTATATCTGTTAATTCAAATTAATTAAATTTCACGTTGGTTCAATTACACCCCCATTTATTTAAATGTGATACATTATTTTTTTTCTATATTTATCGATTCAAATTAATTAAATTCCATGTTCATGAATCAATCTAATTGTTCACGTACAATTTAATTATTTATTTGCGTGCATATTTAATAATTAATATTCAATTAAACATATATTGAAAAACGAAAAATAAGGTACTATTGAAATAATTAAATTGTAGTATGGCTAAAATCGTTCAAAAAATGATTCTCATGTCTAAATGTATATAAATTATTCTTTTTCTATATTTATTGATTCAAATTAATTAAATTTAATGTTGGTTCAAGTACACCCCCTTTGTTTAAATGTATATAAATTATTATTTTTCTATATTTATTAATTTAAATTAATTAAATTTCATGTTGGTTCACTGACACCCATTTTGTTTNATTAATTAAATTTAATGTTGGTTCAAGTACACCCCCTTTGTTTAAATGTATATAAATTATTATTTTTCTATATTTATTAATTTAAATTAATTAAATTTCATGTTGGTTCACTGACACCCATTTTGTTTCAATGTATATATATTATTCTTTTTCTATATTCATTGATTCAAATTAATTAAATTTCATGTTCATGAATCAATTTAATTGTCCTCGTACAATTCAATTATTTATTTGTGCATGTTTAATAATTAATATTCAATTACATATATATTGAAAAATGAAAAGTAAGGCACTATTGAAATAATTAAATTGTAGTGGGGCTAAAATCGTCCAGAAAATTATTCTCACTTCATGTGATATTTAATATATTATAGATTTGTTGTGGAAAATTGAGTTTTGAATAATGATTTTTAAGAAAATGTATAGTTAAAAAGTAAAAAAAAAAAATTGAGTTTACGTATAGAATATATTTTATTGTGTGAATGTATAGTTGAATATGAGTATGCAGAAAAAAAATAGAAAAAAATGGTTGAATTAGTCGGCCCTAGTGGTGCAATTTTTCCTTTGAAGATAAGTCACTGTATAAAGGAATCATAACCGTTGATGGAAGATTAGTGGATCCCACAGATCATGTTTCCTTGGAGCTAAGGTTCTTCTGTGGGACCATAAGATAGGAGAGGTGGTCAAATTATAACACAACCCGTGTCATAAAAAACCCGCATTGGGAATTGTGATGTTGATGATCCATTGGATCATGGTGCGTGCGTGCGTGCACCTCATCGTGTAACTGAATTGTGGATGAAGCATGTCCTCTCCACCACCCATGGTTTTTTGTTTTGATTTTATCGACTTTCTGAATTTATATAGAATAATATTTCCTCCGTCTTCCAGATAGACTTCCCCCTTTTTTTTTTTTTGGTCGGTTATCTCAAATTATAAGTGAGTTTCATTGTTTAATTAATTTTTTAGTCTCTCAATATAACTCTAATTAACGTGCCTTGTTTCATTGAATATGAACTACTCTTAATTAAATCATCATTTATATTGTGATATATTAAGAAAAAATTTATATTTTTAATTATATCGTTACATTTTTTTAGTATGTTCGATAATGAAAATAAATCTATTTTTTGTGGAATAGATGGAGTACCATCAAGTATCATTGTTACTACAATACTAACTTAAGTGACCCTATGTGATACACTTAATAAAAATAAAAATTAAATGATTCATTTAATTCTATCCCTCACTTAATGAGTGTCTCTAGGATAGTGATTCAACATTAATTGTGTTAAATGACATTACTCATTTATAAAACAAATAAAAGATTAATGTTATTTTTCTAGGCTCAAGATCATCACGAGTTCTTAGGTGGTGTTTAAGTAACATTAAGGACATATTTAAACCCTATTTTTATTGAGAATTTATTTTATAATAGTGATTTTTAGAAAATATTCGGATGGAAGTAAGTTTATATATATATATATATAGTGATCAAATAAGGGCTAATTACTATGTCATTTTAATAAGACTTCATATCATAATTTAAGATGGCATATCGATTGGTGTCACATAGTGTTAGTTTGGGATATCTATAATCTTATAAGCTCATCAAAATCCTCAACTTTAAATTTCTTTTCTTTAAAATTTTTTCAACAGACTCTCTAAATATAATATACTATCTAATTAAAAAATAACCCTTAAATCATGTTTCAAAAAATTCTTTAAATTAACATTTCTGTTTGAACCCTATTTTTTGCCCAAAATGTATTTTGGAATAGTATTTTGATAGAAAATGTGTAGTTAAAAAAAAATAAGGAAATGTTTTAAATTTGCGTGCAATATTCTTTTATTAAAAAAATGTGATTGAAAATAAGAGTGAAAAAAATGCATTTTCAAAATAATGAGAATCAAACAATGGCTTTAGGGAGTCAGTTTGACTCTTCAGATTTAGAGAGACAAACACATTCTTTATAATTAAATGCATTTAAAGTAATTTAATTTTTATGGAAGAAAATATTTAACAATTTGGAAGGAAACTAGTAAAAATAAAAGATAGAGAAAAATAATAAATGTTATTTGAGAGTACTAATAATTAAGTGTTAGATATAAATAATCTGATGTAGTACTTAAAAATTTTTACTCGCTAAATTTAGAGACACTCTTTAAATTATAAAATATGCATTTTAAAAATGGAGATTCTTATGGATTCTCTTATGCTCTACACAATGTATCTTATTTTTATCTTTTCGTGCAACGTTCCCATGTAATTTCATGAAAACTTGTATCCATGATTTGCCAAAACAATATCCCTTTATCAATCCAAAAAAATTGTAAAATATTTCACCCATAAAAACATTATTGTTGACCTATGATTGATTTTATTCTTAGTGTCTTGATCATAAAAATAAAATAATATTATTTTCTAACAATCAATATTGAGTGATTACATTTTTGCAAAACATTCAATATAAAATTGATCGATCGTGGACATAGAAATACATCACAAATTAGACTCACAACGAATGTCAAGATAAAAGTTGAGCACTTAAGTCTAATCATTCGAGATGAGAGTTACAAAACGTCAAATGAAGCTCATTAGATTAGACGCTCCTCTATTCATTTGCAAAGGTATAATAGTTTCAATTCTTAACAATAAATGGTAAAAACTCAAAAATCACTTTTGTGCACTAAAAATTATATTGATCATCACTTGCAAAAAATATCTTTTATCAAAAACAAAATTAGTTTTCAAAATTATAATTGAACTTAGACCATATTTTTAAAAATACCATTCAATAGTTTACATTGTTCAAAACATTCATATCAGATCAAACAAAGCCAAAACATACAAAGCTTATAAAATGCAGACGTCCGGGTCAAGTAATGAACGTTCGGTACATATGAACGTCCAGTTTTTTTGGTGTAATGGTCACCTTTCGTGTAATGGTCACTTTTTTTACCGTTTTGATTTTTGGCACACGACGACCAGTTTCGTACGCAAGGACACAAAAGTGGATGTCAAGATCCTTGTTCGATTTCACAGATTTTCTTGCTCATATAACTCTATAAATATATTTACTTTTTGCATTCGTTATAACATTCTTTAAAAGTTTTAAAGTGAAATATTTTTTAGCAAAAAATAATTTGATCTTACATCTTATTTATTTTATCAAATCATTTATTGTAAAAACTTTTGATTCGTTGAATTAACTTTTGAAAATTATTTTTGTTATCAAAGTTTTTCGCACGAACCACTTGACCTTCATTTATCACTTTTCATTGAAATATATACTTTGATCCTACAGTAGCCGACCATTTGCCCTCTTTCAGTTTTGCCCCGTTTGATAATAATTATTTGAAAACTCTTTTTTTTCTACGTATTCATATTCAATTAAATATTCACACAGTAAAATATTCTATATATAAATCCAACATATTGAAAACGTGAAATTGCAAATTACCTCTTGTTCATAGAGAAAAGCTAGAAAACCAAATGACATTGAAGTGGACTAAAAATTCATTTTACAGGGAAACATAAAATGAGTCTTCAAGTGAGAGAATAAACAGTGCTATGTATAGTAGTCGACCATTTGCCCTCTTTCAATTTAGGCCTTGTTAGATTTTGAAAACTCTTTTTTCTATTTATTCATTACTTTTTTTTATATGCATTTTTTTATAGATTAGTCCGACTTAAAATTTTTTTTAGCCTGATCCTAAATATACCCGTGGTTGTAACTATCTCGATTTAAGGAGCTGTCTCGAAGACCAAACGTAGGGCATATTTTTGCTAACTAGAAACCTTTTTGACAGTTAGCTGCCGCCTATAAAGTTCTAATTGTCTCCATAAAAACTAACGGCCTTGTTGTATATCACCTTCCGATTAATCAGTTTGTACCACTAGACCGAAAAATTTCAACATTGGTAATGTGCTAAATTATGAAAACAAGGTATTTTTAACTTGTTCATATTTCATTTCCGTATAGAAAATTTGTCCGGCATTGTTGAATAATTTGCTTCGAGCTATGTTGCTTAAATGCACCACAAAAACCAACAAGTTGTTAAAAACCAATAACAACACGTATTTTGACACAACAGATCAAGATAGTTTGTGTATATGACTCTTTCAAGACATTCTCAAAATCAAGCTATCTCAACCTAAACAGTTCGTAAATCAATGTCTCGCAAAACTTTGAAAGCATACAAGAAGAGTGTCCAATAAATGCCCCAAGACAAATTAAAAAAATGCCTTACAAACTCTTAAATGTTGTAAATGGTACGTTTATTAGTAAATAACAATTGTATCAATGTAATCATAGAAATTATTATTATTGTATCTCTAATCATTTCTTATAAATATATGGCTTTGGTTCTCATTATAATACATAGAAGTCTATTGACTTTTATTTTCTCTATTTTATTTTTTTCACTTTTCATAACATGTTATCAACATGATTTTTTATTTTTACAGTCTAGTATTCTCTAGTTACAAAGAAAATAAAGAGGGTGCCATTACTTCATCTGCATTCCAAAAGAAATTTCAATTTTAATTCATCTTAGTATCACAAATGAACTCGACGAAAGGTAATAGTTTTTGCATATCACATTTCCGTTTTAACTTGATTCGACAATTCATAATTTTGTGTATTAGTTTCCCTAATTGAGCAAATACATGCATTCAGTTTTATTTTCCCTAATTATGCATATATATTGAAGAACAAGGTGCCAATTAATTTTTTAATACGAGTTTAATTTATGAATGTAATACTCATATATATGTCTATTATAAAATATTAACGTTCCCGAAGTAGCACATTATTATTGATATTTTAGCTAGATTTTACTTAGCCCAAAGAGCATAATTATGTAAAATCTAACATAAATTATGTTTTTACTCCAGAAGAGTAATTTCTTAAATAATTTTATTCTAATAATATCTGATTGCTCCTAAATAGTATTATTATAATGTTCAATATTTCAGAACAATATTGACATATTACTCTTGAAGAATCAATAAAAATATATAACATGCTCTCGAAATAACACATGTTTCGAAAAATGTATCATTTTGAATTCACGTTTTTCTCTGAAGAAAATATATAACTAATGTCACGAGATCATTGATTAGTCTGACTACTTGAATGATATATGATTATATAATGTTTGATCATATTCTTCGAAATTAAATAATTGAATTATATATTATATTGAACTAGAAGTTTAATTTGACTTTATTGTTTGACATGATCAGTATTCGAAATTAAATAATTGAATTACATCTTATATTGAACTAGAAGTTCAATTTGATTTTATTGTTTGGCATGATCAGTTGGACTATCACTTGATCAATAATGATGCGAAATTAGAAATTCAAATGGATATTCAACGAAGAACTAGAAGATTCTTCAATCCAATTATTTCCTATATATTATTTTTTCTTTTTATCGACAATTGATCATTATAAATCACTAGCTAAAATATGGACTGAATTCCCTATATTTTTGAAAATTAATTAGGGTGATAAATAGGTATCCGTCACCCACCACGTTGACCATCTAGATATTATTTGTATCGAATAGATTTGATACAAATAATAAATAATTGCATGGTGTTTGCAACCTGATGTTTGCAAAAATACTGCTCAAATTATGAGCATAATTTTCAGATTATACAATCAAAATGGTATATCTTGTTAATACTAGTGATCTTAAATCTTGACCTTTTAATAAGTGTTAGTTGAGATGTTGATAAATTGTTTAATATTATTATTTGTTAAACGCCTCCAATAATTTGATTGAGAACAAAATACTTTCAATTTCTGTTTAGGGAATACATTATGCCAACATCAAGTTCTCCATATTATGCCCCTGCCTGGGAGAGCTTTTGGATTGAATTTTAATTGCTTTTTTAACCGTTGGAACAGTATATAGCCAAATTTTTTGACTTCTCCCTCACACTGGTGGGACCCAGGCTGCCAAGTAACGGTCAAATAATAAATTTTTTTAACCAAAAAAAGGGCTCCAGGCAGGGGCTATAATGGCTTAAGGTTAGAGCTTGATTTCTTCATCTAATTATTTGATAGTGCGATATATGTACAATCAATCCACAATATTGTATTGAGAAGAAAAGTAAAGGATACTGAGAATAAATGTGTAGTATGAACCCTTATCCCAAATGAACGATATTTTATAACTCAGTAAAAACGATTGTCAATTTGATTTAACGATTCTCTCAGCATTAGGAGGAGGAATTAAGAAGATGAAAATAATGTAAAAATGCGTCATTATCTAAATCCCCAAAAAAATAATTCAAATAAAAAAAATGAAGTATAATTCATTTAAATGCATTTACTGACCAAAGAGATTAACAATCTCACACATCAGTTTTTAAATGCTCAAACTCGAATTGACTCTTGGAAGGGTAATTTGTTAATATTATATTTGATAAATTTGGCACGCCTAAAATGTGATTATATTCGATTCTATTACAAAATTCTCAAAACAAAAGTGGAGCAATTGATAAAGATGACCTTATTAATGAGGTATATACTCTTAATGAGTACTTAGACATAACATATTATAAAACACCAAAAGAGGTTCAAGTATCCGAAATAACGAAATTTGAGATATTTCAATAAGTTATGCCATTATGTGAAAATAAAACAGAATCAAAAAAGAAAAGAAAAATTTATCGACAATATTTTTGTGCATAATATACCACTTCATATTATAAATAGCAAGGATATAGAAATAAATGTATTGAAATATATCAATCGAAGTAATGATTGGGTAAATAAAATGACGTAATCATACTAAAATTGAATTTACTAGAGAAACATGAAATTTTTGGACACGATTCTAATAAAATTGAACTTACTAGAGAAGCCTGAAGTTTTTGGATCTACAATCTAAACACTTAAGGGTATATACTTTTACGAAATGAATATAGAAAAAGTAAAGTTATAATATGAAATGTACAGCTCTTTACATAATGAATTTCGCAAAAACTTACATAAATAGATAAATTATCATTCGGTGGATGTAATCACAATTTTCTATTCCATCAGCTTGACAATGTATAAAATTTGATATGCATGTAATAAAGTTATTATAGACTATTTATTTTGTATGGTTTTGATATTTTCTTGGAATGATTTAATATGCCCGAAGCATCATTCAAGTGATATTATTATGAAGGGGAGTAAACATGAGTTGTACTCTTTTTTCCTTGATCGATGTTTTTTCACATTGGGTTTTTTTGACAATGTTTTCAATGAGACAACTTTTGTAGCATACTCAAAAGAATAATGTATTCCTTTTCTTTCATTGGAATTTTTTCTACAGGGTATTTTCTAATAAAGTTTTAACGAGACACATTCTTTGTGTGATGAATGTCCATAACATACAAACATTTACCCTCAAAATAATACTCTGATATGTAAAGAGTTATTCTTTGAATCATCATGTTACTATAGTCATCAAGTTTTGTTCCACTAGATTTTCTTGAAAATATTGACGTACAAGATATCAATATTGGAGATATTAACATACAAGACATGAATCGCTTAATACAAGAATTGAAATCAGGGGAGTAGTTGTACTTTTTTTCCTTCAATCAAGTTTTGTCTCATTAGATTTCCTTGATAAGGTTTTAACGAGGCAACGATCTATTACTCCTCATGTTGTTGATATTTTTTTCCATCAGGTTTTTCCAAATAATGTTTGAAGAATAGATATTTTGTAATGTGCCATTCAAGGAGAATATTGTAAATAATAAATTTATTAGTGAATATCAATTGTATCCATGCAGCCCTAAAAATTATTACTATTATATTCCTAATCATATCTTATAAATATATGGCTCTGGTTCTCATTATATATATACAAGTTTATTGACTTTTATTCACTCTTCTATTTTTTTCTCTTTTCATAACATTAAATAAATTATATCTACAATAATAAAAAATGAAGGATTGAGAAGAAACATTTGAAGTACTTAAAATTATATGTTAATCGAATTAATTTTTAATTACTTAAAAATCAAAGCTCATATATAGATAATCATAATTTATAATTAAGAATCAAAGTTCCATTTAAAATTGTAAAGCATAACACTTAAAGGTGAAGTAACAGTTATGTGAAAATAGAGAGAATTGTTGGCAATCTTAAAAAGACCCTAATAATTAGGATTTATTCGTCTTAACATATTTGTAACCTTCATCCACACCTCTCCCTTAGGAATTAGAAAACAATCTGTAGCATTTTTAGATTTATTTTTAAAAAAATTGTTTTTCTACATTAAATATTAAAGAAGAGAATTTTTTCGGAAGCTGTTGATTAATAATTAATGAGCTATAGTCGACTTTTATTAAGTTTTGAAGGTCTTTTTTCTTTAGAGAAAAATATGTTATTAGGATAATGAAATTTACATTTTGGTAATTGATTTGTTTGGTTGGTTATTGATACAATTCAACTTCGAAAGATACTTTAGTAAATTTTAATTTTTATGGTTTGTAAACTTATATAAAAAATGCACGGATGTCAAAATGGTTCATCGGTTCGAACAGATCGTGACTCGGCCCCAAAAAAGTCCGAGCTGAGCCGGCTAGTAGCTCGGGAACACCGAGCCGTGGCTAGGGCTGAGCCCCATTTTGATCGGCTCAAGCCCAAGTCAACCTGTGTGACTCAGGCCCGTATCACGGGCCATTTCGACTCAGACGAGTCCAGCTTCATTAAAAAAAAATTTTAAAAATTAAACACAGTTGTGACAGCGGCCTCTAGACAACTATGGCAGTTAGCTGCCTTGTCAAAGATAGTCCGTCTTTAATTGCCTTTGACAAGGCATATAATGTAAGTTTTCCATTTTTTCAAGATTTGATTTTGAAATTCAAATGTAGTTGAAACTGATACTTTATTTGGCTATAAATACGCGAAATTTTTTTACAACTTCATATCAATTTACTTCAATCAATCTCCAATTTTTTTACTCAATATTCAGTATTCTAGTCTCCAATTTCGTTACCCCATTTTCTTTACTCTAATCTCCAATTTAGTTGAGTTTCATAAAATTTTGCAGTATTTTAGTTTCAATTTCAATCTCCAATTTCTTTACTCTAATATTCAGTTTCTTTTACTCTAATATTCAATATTGTTTTACTATAATAGCTATAGATGGATTTTACTAGTGATGAGATTAATCAATTTAATGGTAGTTCGAGTACTCCGTCTGGTTACGATGTATCTCAAAATGTTCCAATTAATTTGAAGGATATCGAAGAGGAAGAAGTACTTGAGGTTAAAAGGTCAAAAAAAGATCTTCGAATTGTTGGCAACATATGACAAGTAAAAAAATTGGGATTCAAAATTGAGTTGATATTTGGAAAGCATGTTAAAATGACTGTGTCAAAGAATTTAGTTAGAAGCCCGGTTCAAGCACAACACATTTAAATAGGCACAAAGTTTAAAAGCGAAACTAGTCGGTGAAAGCCCAAGATTGGCTAACCAAGAGGAGGGTGAATTGGTTATTAAAACTTTTTCGTTAATCACTCAAAATTTTAATATAATGAACACGCAAATGATAGAGCATAATCTAGACACAAGTAAACACGTAAATGGAATAATATATATTTACGTGAAGTAAATGTGTTAAGTAAAAGGGATAGAGAGTGCAAACG
>CAIGRN010152311.1:0-13512 GCA_903798345.1 Fraxinus anomala
TTTGGGTAAGGTCTGGCTTTCCTTTTCCCTTTAACAGCAAACTATGCATTTTTACTTTTAGGACTTGTTTTAGAAGTTCCATTTTATTTGCTTTAAGATAAGATGTTGGCTTGAAGTGTATTGCAATCCCACTCATTTAATATATAGCCGAAACTTAGAAATTTTGGCAGTTTGCAAATTTCATGTTCTTTTGCTGCTTTCACTCCTTTTAGCCCTATGGCTTACTTTTTAGGCCATTACTTAACACCATATTAATACATCATATAACAAACTGTCGCACGTATATCATGTAGGGGTGGACTTAGACTTTTTGTATCGTGGGATCAAAAACTAAAATGCATGTAATGGCGAGAATATTCAGTCAATAAATCAACATGAATTTTTTTATATTTTATTTTTATTAACAATAAATGGAAGATGGATAGAAAACATGAACATAATGTTGACATAATATCTAGCATTTCTAAATTTGAATGCAAAATCATCTTAAAATTCGAAGAAAATAAAGGCAATCTTATAAGACCTAGTTTTAAAAGCAGATCATTCACATATCTACTCACATAAAATACTCATTGAAATAGAATCTAATTCTTAGAAACGTGATTTTAAGACAAAAAATAAATGTTTTCTAAAAAGAAAAGACGAGACAAAATTTCAGTGTGAAGTAAAACATCCAAATGTAAGATTTTACAAATCTATATTCCTTTTTAGCCCAGCCAAAATGCTGTGTCATATTGGAACAAGCTATTTTTCCTTGAGTGATTTTTTCGGATCCAATAGCTCAACAATTCCAATCCATCTTGGGACATGTTGTATGCATCTCCAACGGACACACCTTATCAGATTAATTGTTGGTTTTCAAATAGGGAGAAATTCATATATACTCATCAATAATAAAACATTTCATAAAATACTACTTTCTTATTTAAATCCTTTATACACTACGGGTGTGTTTGAACGACATTATTTTGGAAGAATTTATTTTGGAATAGTAGATTAATGGAGAATGTGTGGTTAAAAAAAAAAAAATTATTGATGTGATAAAAAATATTATTTTATTGAAAAACGTGTGGTTAAAAATGAATAGAAGAATGATATTTTTAATGTGGCTCAAACAAGGTCTACATAGTGGGTGTATTTTTTCCAGATTTACCGTTCTTCACGTTTCCAAAAATATTCATAGGGTTAAATCCATCAATGGCCACATAAATTTATACTTAGTGTCACGATGGCCATCGAATATGATTTTATTTCACCATGGTCACCCAATTTTATACTTGGTATCATCATTGTCATCCAATGTGACTTTATTTCACATCCAATTTCATATAACGTTTTATCATGTCAACCCAACATCTTTTCACAATTTTCCCTCATTTTAAAAGGAGTAAAATTGTAACTTTACATTATATTATATAAAATAAACAAAAATAAAACCTTTTTTATTTTAAAAACATTTTTAAAAAATAAATTTGTATTTTATATTTTTTTTCTAAGTAACGCTTTTTTAAGATAAGTTTTTATTTTATTTTAAAAATATTTTTATTTTATTTTTTAAAATATTTTTTTTAAAAAAAAATTATATATATAATATAAAGTTATCCTTTTACCTTTTAAAATTAAGGAACATTGTGAAAAGAAGTTGCGTGACATAGTGAAATGTTATATGAAATTGAATATCATGATAAGATTAAATTAAATTATAATACTAAGTAAGTACAAAGTTGGGATTTAACCCAATATTCATATGTAACTGAAATTCAAAGTTGCTGAAATTGCGGTCATTATTTTTGAGTGCAAAAGAAATGGTAAATTCAAAAAGAAAAAGGCGTTTCTTGTTTCCCGTGAACAAAGAAATTTGGAAATATTTTAATTGTAATGTATATAATATGAAATCATTATGCATTTGCTACTTCCCCAATTTGTCTCACCGGTGATAGGTATGTCTACTCTCCTTTTTATGCAAAGATATCATCTTTCTGGACATTTTCTTTAACGAGGTTTTTGAACATTTGATAGTCTTCTCAAGCTTTGTTCACGAGCTGTTTGATGTAATGCCTAAAATAACATGTTGAAACAATAAAGGTTGATAGTCTTTTCGTCTTTGTTCGTAAACTATTTGATGTAATGCCTGAAATAACATGTTGAAACAATAAAGGTTGTGGTTAGTTACAATTTTAAAGCAACACAAATATATCTGATGGACTATTCCCCATGGCAGATTTTTCTCTCCTTTTTTCATTTAAGCTAAAAAGTGAACACCATATGTGATTTATCATCTGGAACTTTGTGAATTACTGATAAGGGATATGCTTAAAGCTAAATTCAATTTAGTTGAGCATAGTGTTACTTCACTTGCGATCAATATATTGTGTTCATTATTGTTTTGATTTGCCTACGTATTTTGAACATATTATTTGATGTGTAGTGATTTTTCCACCCAGGTTCGCTCTTCTTACACTGTAAGCAATATGATGAATATATGGAAGTTACTGCATAAAAGCCAATCAAGTATCTAGATGTGATTACCGGTACACATGTTTACAATTATGCCATTGGTATGAGTTTCGCCTTGCATTTGTTTAGTAGGATGTTAATTTTTCTGAGTTGGATAATAATACAATTACATGTTTCAGATGTATCTGGAGAGGATTTGAGCTTGACGTTCGGGCGCTGGGCTACCAAAAAGACAGCGGGATCTACGAAAAATGGAAGTGACTCACTTCCAAAGAATCTTGGAGTGAAAAAAAATTTGGGGACGTGAGAGAATGAACTTATAGACTGATTTCTATTATATTGTTCTTGGTGTATTTTCATTGTCTAGCCAGCAATCAGTCCTTCCCCGAATGCGCACTTACTCTTTAATATTTATAATGCAATGTAAGTCATTATATGGTGCAAAGAGTGCTACTTGGGAATGTCATGGTTCGTCAAAGGGGAATGCGTTTCCATCTTGGAAATTATGTTGGAATCAGGAAAAATCACACTCTATATGCTTTGAAGGAATGTTGTGTCAAGTTTGAGCACCACAAATTGAGTGGACGCAAATTGGTGCACATAGAGCCAAAGGATGGTCATGAAATCAACCCTACCTATGCAAATGATGATGCAAGTCTCGAGATGAAGACATCAGCTTAACTACATTTCATGTATGTTTTATGTAGCTTTAGGGTTCATCCACCAAGGAAACAGATAGTGATTATATTTTTCTGCCAAATGTGTTGAAAGCTACATAGCTTTGTTGTTTTCTATTTTTCAGATATTCTAATATTTTTATGGTTTCATGAATGAACCCGTGTTGCAATTGCAATCTTTTGTCAAATTTTTTTTGTTATCACAGTATCCTAAAAATAAATCAGTTATTAGGCAAATAGATAAAAATCGAAACATAAGCTTGAGAAAAATATCATCCCGATATACATTATGTACATGATGCAAAGAAGTTTGTTGCAAATACATTACGTAGCTTCAAACATATTCACACTGACAAGTAACAACTGCAGCTCAATAGTCATATCGCATGTCCAAACTAAACATGCTATTGCTGTCATTAGCTAAAAGTAGAATTGTTAGCCATATTTATATGCAATGTCACAGTATATAGGAACTGAGGTTTATATGAATTTGCATAGATAAAAGTAGCCAAAATATATAAACAAGAAGAAGAGATTTTGACCACAGTTATAAGACAAATATATTAAATCCTCTAACCACTCAACATGTAAGTCAAGAAAATCCCTAATCTTTAGAATGAAATATAGTCACCATTTTGCCATTTCTAATTCGGTCAAAATTGGGCAAATTTTGACTTTTCAGGTTGACTAATGATCAAAGGGACGGAATCCGTCCACATGAACCTTCGGCGCATATTTTTGAAAGGTTTGGGACCTCCGCTGGCACAAATCAAAGGTTAGAGTAAAGTGCGCAGAAATCTGAAAGATTTGAAACCTTTGCTGCAATTATCCCTATAAAATAACAACTAATTCATGAATTAGTTGTTTCAGAAGTGGGCTTGTGTGGTGGACGCTGTTTTAAAGTGCATAATTCATTGCTTGTTGTTGGGGTGGGTATGGATCCATATAGCCAGCCCAAAGCACAGTTGGCCTAAATGGAAATTTAGTCCATGAACAAGTATTTGGTCCTATTGGGCTTTAGAATTGCATCTTAAAAAATCAACTTTGTTAATAGAATAGGTTGGTCGTAGAATAGTCGTCCTTAACAAAGTCAACGTATGGGTGGGTAAACATGGATGTCGGTTCCTCCATATTGTTGTATTGTTATATTCGACGTGCGCTTTATTATTAAAATGTTCATTTCTACTTTTTATATTCAAATCTTAGAGGGGAACGTTAAACCAAGTTGACAATTCAAAATTTCACGGGTTGGCTACCTGTTCATACCAAAGATTCTTGTGTTTTAGGTTTGATTATTGCAATATTAATTAAATATCACATTTTTTGAGTAAGCAAAACTTTTGATCAACCACTTGAGCAGTTTTTGAAGCCCTGCTTATCAATGAAGGAGGCCAATAACATGACTAAGACATCAATAATTAATATTTAATTAAGAGTTGATTAACCAAATCAATATGGTTAAGGTAAGAAAGGATGCATGTCAACTAGCTAACATTATGAAAAACATGTTTTGGTGTCTGAATAATTGAAAATCTTATTCAAATGTAGTTGTTGATGGTCAAATATAATATATTCGATTCGTTTCGTTTCGTTTCGTTTCGTTTCGGAAAAAGGGTTTTCGAAATCTACCTCTGTTTGATAGGAATTAAAATCTAGATTTTAATTTAAATCAAAGTCGACAATTAATTTTAATCACATATTGCATTGCACCCACAATTTTTCAACCACATTTTTCATCAATTTTTATCAAAATATACTAAAAATCTTATTTTAATCTCCACCAAACCTTAATTTCAGAAAAGATGGATGAGATTTAAACAAATTGTGACCATTGCAAACAGTTAAATAAACCCTAAAATGCCTTGTCTCCCCTGAAATTAATATTTTATGAATTCGATAAACAAATAAATTAACAGGACTATTTAGTAATTTTCTTTCTCTTTTTCCTTGCATGATTCAGTGGGAAGCCATGAGCATAGAAGAGGCATAATTGTTTTCCCCATAACTTCAGGGCTATAGAAAATTTTCAAGAACAAATGATAGAATATGCACAGAGAAAGCAAATCTGCACAAACATGTATGTTTATTTATCAACAGCATGAAGACCTTTTTCATTTGGTTTCCCTTTAGGACATATATTTCCTACTATCTAATGATTTACTGTCTCAACATGAAATGCCTCGTTATCGTATTTTTCATGTGTCAATTCGATATGATTTGATGAATTAAACACGACCGTAGTATTTTTCCACCGAATGTGATGTATTGTGTCAAGCATGTATACAACATAGCATGTGCTCCAATAGACAATAGATGTTACATTATTTGGCTTCGATTATAACTTGTGATGTGTCGATTGTCATTTTCAATCGAATACATAACAGCATACTGTACAAATCTGTAGACGTGGTTTCAATTGTCAAATTCTTAAAGGAAAGTTGTACATGATAGTGTGATTTTGTTTCTTCTGAAGATTAATTTGGCAGATTAGGCTTGGATGTATAAGTTGTTATATGATTAGTTCAATGAAATAATATAATTTTAATTACATGTAGCTTTGTACATTGTTAAGCATTAGGTAAGAACAAGATAGACAAAAAATGAAAAGAATTGACTTTTTTTTTTTATCAATGTAATTAATTTACTTACGAGTATTTTCATATAAATTAAATTTTTTCATGTTATGTTCGACAAGAGAAGAGTAAAATGAGTATGCTTTGTACAAATCACTAAAAGAGTAAAATCATCACTAAAAGGAACAAAAATTTACATCGAATAAAGTACAATCTTCGACTTTCTTATACCGAGTCTAAAACAATCCTCCTCGATCCACTCTTCCAACTTTCACGCCTATCACGCATGACATCAACAAAGTACACTACGAAACGTAATTTTAACAAAAGCAAAATTTCTCATCAATACCTTTATTATTATTTTGTACACTAAAAAGGGAGTGTGAAAAGTTGGAGATGGTGGCATGGGAAAGGTGGTGGGGGTGCACCATAAGATGATAATCATGAAAGTGACAAGAAACAGGTTTCGAATGGGTTGGTGACACAATTTGCTTTTTATTACATTTATTTGTTTTTGCACTAGTATTTATATTTAATTCTTATCTATAATGTTTTGGAGGGACATGCTACTGCATCAAAGTTTGTAAAAGGAAAGATAATGGGGTCCCACAGAGATCTCTCTCTCTCCCTGAGTGAGTTACACCCAATCTTCTAACATTGATTAGCAGTCAAATTAGTAATAATTAATTGCAATTTTTATTTTATTTTTTCTTATGGGCAAATTGAAAAAGTGTCACAAAGTGTTAATCATCATTGGATTGGGAATGTGGTTGCTTTAGTCCTTTTGGAATAAACCACTAGTACTTGTAGTATCAACTACACTTGGAAATCTAGTATATTTACTTTCTATACTGGACCACTCGAATTATTATTATTTTTTTCGATTTTTTAAAAATATATCTAGTTAGAACTAAATAGACGTGTCGAAATGGACCAAGCTCAACTCGAAATGATCAACACGGTTAAAAAACCAAATTGAAACCAGCTTCGTTATGTCAAGCCAGTCGAGGAGTTGGTATGCCATAACGCATAATGAGCAGGTATGTCGACTCATTTAGATTGCCCTGGTTGGCTTGATTATTAAAAATTAAATTAAAAGAATTGTTTAGCTTTCTTTACATTTCCGACCCAACTACTATTTCTTTCTAATCCTATTTTTTTTTTTAAAACAATCAATTTTTTAGCTATAGATACTTATTTTTATCTTTTACTTTCTTCGCACAATATACACTTTCCTTTTCAACTACGAATTGAATTCTCCAAAAATGGAGAAAAGGTTAGGAAACGTTAAGACCGTCTTGACTTGCAATATTGATGGGTCTATGAGTTGGTCTGGTCCTCAAATTTGAAAGACGGATAGAGCCTATCTCGGAACAATATTTTGAGAAAGCCCGATTCAAATCTTTATGGAGTTTGGATAAGATTAATGGTTGTTAGGGAGGACAATGGGCTGGGAATTTAGATCGACTTAATATAATTTTTGTAGAATAACAATGTTTAATTGCCAAAAATATTGTGAATAAAAGCGAAATTTTCATTAGGCAGTGTTAAATGGCGTATTACAAAGGAAATACTTAGCTTGCCTCTCGTTGAGATCCTTACCCTATCTTGTCAAGTTACGGTGTCTAATATCGATTTACAGAGATTTGGTTGATTGAGGAGTTCAACCAAGTTAGACCACCATGAGACCTAGGCTAGGTCCTCGTGGTCACTAAATGGGTCTCAAGGTCCGACCTCACATTGCTATTGATAATTTAATTATTAAACTTCTTTAATCACTTTTGAGGCGAGTCCAATGTAGCCCTTGAGATTGGATAGCAATAACTTTCTACTTGCTAATTCTAGCGTTCAACTTGGTTCTTTCAAATTGTTTCTCGTTTACGTATACAAAAAAGCATATAAATTCTTTTTTATCTTTTTTCTTGAATGATACAACGTAGTACTTCCCAATCCTCTCTATAGACAGAAGGCATGATTTTTCCTCCTAACTTGAAAAGCAATCGAATTGTACATATCATGAATTCTGATCTTTACATGTACAATATCTAAAGCAAACACTTTGATTGTAGCTGTTTTTCTGTAAATACTATCCCGACATGTATCGTGTTACATGCATGACATGTTCTAATGTTGTACTAATTTTGCATGGAAAAACATTTACGCATGGGAACATCCTCAGCTTC
This sequence comes from Fraxinus anomala, assembly GCA_903798345.1. Lineage (NCBI taxonomy): Eukaryota > Viridiplantae > Streptophyta > Magnoliopsida > Lamiales > Oleaceae > Fraxinus > Fraxinus anomala. The sequence continues at coordinate 7,891 of CAIGRN010152311.1, forward strand.
CATTCATACCAATTTTTGTTACGCATTGGTAGTTGTACTCTGAACTGCTTTCTTTACATTAATTGGCTCTAGTACCATTTTAGGATGTCTCATCTAAAAAGAATGTCTTCTTTTAAGGGCATGCTCGATTTTCATTAATTTTTTTTATGGTTTGTTATATAATCGTTTTTAACTGTATATTCATACTGTAAAAATAATTTACACGTTCTTCTAAAAATATTTCCTAATTTTTAACCACATATTCTCCTAAAAATATTATTTTTTTTTTCAATTAATGGGAATCAAACATGCACTAAATTTAGCACTAATTGAACTCTATTATTTAAAAATTTATTTTTTTCAAACTCATTTTTAATTATATATTTTTTAATAAAATAATTTTACACATAAATTCAATTTTTTCTACTTTTTAATAGTACATTCTCCATAACCTCATTATTGGAAAATCAATATTTCTAAAGCCCTTGTTGTTATTTATCCACCATAACTATCAAGTCATTGTCATACAAATTTTAATGATTTTTCCCATTTGCAAATTAAACGAATTGAAGCCATATAAAAATTTAAGCTCATTAATGAGACGAGCTAACTCGATTCACACGAGTTGGCTCACGGCCACACGAGCTAGCTCACTCACATGCGAGCTGGCCAATCATCGACTCGCGAGCTGGCTCATAAAATTGTGAGTAAAATATACTTTTCACTACTAAAAAATGACAAGTTCCAAACGTCTCACGTGCTCACTACCTTGATGGGGCGAGCGAATTGAGCATGAGCGTGTTCGATGATGGTCGAGTTGAACGACTCGGGTTGATCAAGAATATTTTATTGATTTATATTTTAAGTATGTTATAATGTGAAGTGATAATGTAATGAGACGTAAACATTTTTGTCTTATTTTTAGAAAGTACAAGCCAACGTTACAGATTTGATTGGTGAAGGGACGCGAGAAAAGGATGTGTACCGTATATTAATAAGGTGGATAATAGTTAAATGCAGGTCAGGATGACCATCTACCAAATTTTACGATTTAAAAATTTTGCCTAATCTCTGATAATTTTGCTAATTAAATAAAGAAATTACAGAATAAGTTATATATAATTTTACATTAGCCTTACAAAATATATAATTCAACTTTCCTCGACTCAATGCCTAATATGCTATACGATACTTACGAATAAGTCGTGTATGAAATAGTTTTTTTTTTAGTCATTACTATTAAATCGTGTTTTTTTTTTCTTAATTTCGTTCAGTAATATCTAATTTAAGGTAATTTTTGATAGAAAATCGATCATCGACTTGAAAAAATAGAACACGCATGTAACAATTATGATAACATGTTCATAATCATTCATAACCATTGACTTCTAACTAAAGTTAAGAAAAAAAAAAGTAAAAATAATAAAAATAAAATCATAACTATTAGGGTTATTATTACTTTTCACCTTCCATGCAATTTTAAATGCTCAAATACATAATGGCTTGTGGTAGGTAGACGTTATTATTATTATCACGGAATATTAATTATCAATTTTACCAGCTTTCTAACCTTAGCATAAATACCGGATGGCACAATATAAATATATGTCGATGTTCATTTTTGTAAGTTTTTTTTTTTTTTTGGCAAGAAATTAGTTAGTTATGAAATTAAAATGATGCAGTTAAAAATAAGATTTTGATCAAAATTGACGAAATCTGTTGTTAAAAATTGATAAAAATTATGAATTCCGTTAAGCCTATGTTTGGCCAGTATTTTTTCAAAACTTATTTTCAACCACGCAGTTTCTTATAAAATAATATTACATGTAAATCGATAAACGTTCATTACTTTTTAATCACGCAATCTCCAATAAAACACTATTTAAAAATATATTTTTTTTGTCCAAAATTGGGGATCAAACACGTCCTAAATTTATGATTAAAATTAATATAAAATTTTACCGACTTTTTAACCTACACATAAAATGTCTATTTCTCGATGTAGAGGAAAGAGAAATTATTTGATAACTCCTTAAATGCACCTCAGCTGTAATCCATCTCTGGGTCCTGTAATTTAAATAAACAAATTAATTGTACTGCAAAATCAGCAACAACCAAGAAAAAGAAATTAAAATTAATTAATATCTGAACTTGAAATCATAATTTCTTTTGGTGAGGTTTTTAATGCAAGATTTATTGGACCTTGCAGCTTCGACCTGGAGTGATTTCTGAGGGTATTCTCGCATTAATTTGCCGAAAACCAGTCATTTTATATTTTATTACGTCAATTTAAAATAGGGAATATCTTATATTTAATATACCTCGTATATATACTTTATTTTGTCTAATTTTAGCGAATTCTCATTTAAGTTAGTATAGTAGATATAATCACACCACAATTTTTAATAACTGTACAACATTTTAATATATAATATTAAAAAGTCATAACATTTACATATTCTCACAGTTATGTTTCAAACTTTTTTCGTTACATTTTTATTTTCAAATTAACATATATTGTCTCTGATTATAATTTATTTTCAAAATTTTATTTAGAGCTTGTTTGTCTCCCATTATTGGGAAATGAATAAAGTTTTGAATAATATTTTTTGAAGAATGTGTGGTTAAAATTTAAAGTAACTTTATTGGTTTGTGGGTGGAATATTTTATTGAGTGAATGTGTGGTGAAGAATTTTACTGTAAGAAACAGAGTTTCGGATTAATTGTAAACAAAGAGGGGCTTAAGATGGAGTAAAAATACTCATTTCTCCGTTGTATATTTGCATTCTTAAATAAGCAAAATAAAAAACGATTAAATATTTGACTATTATTTTAAAGTATGTTAACAATATTTTTGGATGAAAATTACAATCAAGGACAATATTTTCTGATCAATAAAATGTTATAAATAAGAATGTGACGAAAAAAAATTAAAGATACGAGTACGATAATGAATAAAGTTAAAATGTGGTGTATTTATATAAAATAATAATGTAAAGAAAAATCATTCGTACTAATAATATTAAAACGAATTGTTAAAGAAACTCGTATCTACAATGACGTGAAATGAGATTTGATTTAATTAAGAATGGAGCCGCCAAATTTGAAAATGTTGTTGTTAAGTCCCACTCAAACTTCATTTCGAGTCTTCGCAAGGTTCCAAAGGGTTGTCTGTCTGTGGACATCCTCCATCGATGTTGAAGGAAGCTTTCGGTTCGTCCCTTTGTTCTTTTTGGTCAATCACAAAACAATTCTACGTATAAAATCATTAGTAGGAAAGTGTGAGGGTAGAAAGTTACGTTTTGTTCGTTTCTCACGTATTTTTGACAAATTTCATTAAATAATGACTTTTTATTTTAACTGCCGACAAAGTTATTTTAAAGATTCCAGAATATACAAGACGACACTCTGTTAGGGACAATTCAAAACACGAAAAGCACGATCAAGACACTTTTTATCACTGTTACAAGTTCGTTTTTTTTTTTTTCTATTTTTTGTAATTGTATTGTGCCTGTTTGACTGTAAAGACTCGTGACTCATATGGATTGGCCACATCTCGTTGGATACTCTCTAGTCATATAAAAAGAGCCGGAGCCTCTCGATCGCATCCAATCTAGCTTCCTCAATCGAACCCTACTTTATTTTATTCAATGACTTTATTTCAATCCTTTTTTTTTTTCCTTCAAAAAAACTTGCAATACCTTGGTTCAAATTCAAAATAGTACTAATCCGTGGGTGCAACACAACTCAACTCAAAATGGATAATTCTAGGTAGGTCTGACCTAGCTAGAATTAACTGTACAAATCCTTCTCAAGTGTGACCAAATAGGCCCATAAATTTTAAATTATTGGAATTTGCACAGTATCCAGAAAGTATTGAAAATGGGTAAATAAATTTTGAAACTGCAGCCAGCCAACAAATTTTACTGTTTCGTTTGACTTCTTTGGTAACTCTGCACACCCAATTTACTGTGCCCTCCCTTGTCTTATTCTCTGTGTCTTAATCCACGATTTTAGAGTGAATCTGGATTTTAGATTTGATCGGACGGCTGAGAGCTACTGTGGGCTGATGAGTTTTGGCGTTTTATGAATGGGTCCCATTACAAAAATAACTAATAGGTAAACACGTCAAATCTGTTGCGTCGATAATGCCACGTGTATGGAAAAGAAGGTTTTACAGTGCTGGTCTATACTGTTTGAGTCACAGTAGATTCTGGCAACTGGTCAATTTCTACTATTCTTGGGCTCTACATGCATTTTGGAAATTTTGGGCAATTTTATCATTTAACAAGAAAAACCTATGGGGAAGGTGACTCATGTCCTTTTCATGGAAATATATTAGTTGGGTCAATTGAATTAGGTTAAAAAAAAGTATATGCCATAAATTTGTTGATTAATATTTAATTTTTGATTCAACATATTTAAGCTTCGTTTGGTAGGAATTAAAATCGATCTAACTAAAACTTAAATAAGTGAGAATTTCCTTCATTTTATTTTCAAAAAAGAGTGATAAATTTTGAGCTATGTATTTAATTTTTAAAACTTTGAATACTTTACCCGTTACCGCAATTCTTATTTACCTTTTTTTATTAGAGTCGATACAAAAATAAATATTGTAAAAAGAAAAAGAAGAAAGTTAAAGATGCGGTGTCGTTCTCACTCGTGCTTGAAGCAAGGGAAAAGAGAAAATCTGTGAATCCGTGCCCTTCTAAGTTGGGAAATGTTATTGTATGGTCTTATCCGTATTATTCAAAATTTTACCTAATGTTTTGCGAATCTATTAAGCCACCAAGCCACTATTCTCAGTCACTTTCATACCCATGGCTCGTGAATCTATCCCCTCCCAACACACGTGTGAACGTTACTTTAGATAAAATTTTGATTTTTTTTTTTTTTAAAGCACCGTTGGTATATAGTTCTCTTTTATATAAAACTAGTTTTTGCTCCGTACAATGCACGTGTTGTGTTATTTTTAAGATAATATCAGTGTCTGAATGTTAAGATTAGATGAAAAATTGTATTACAAAATTTTCACACACACATTTATATAAAAGAAATAAATTAACAAACAGAAAGACTAAATTTGTCTGATTTAATTCAGCACCACATAATATATTCAAAAACCATTTTAATTTCTATGCGTATTTCTAGTTAACAATTGTGGGAATTTTTTTTTTCTATACTACGGAATTTTCTCCTCTTAATTTTAACACTACGGAAAAAAAAATTCCATACNACATAATATATTCAAAAACCATTTTAATTTCTATGCGTATTTCTAGTTAACAATTGTGGGAATTTTTTTTTCTATATTACGGAATTTTCTCCTCTTAATTTTAACACTACGGGAAAAAAAATTCCATACAGTACGGAGTGTGGTGTCCGCACACCGACAAAAAAAAAAGAGAGGGAAAGAAAGAAAAAACCATTGTAATTGTTAACACTGTTTAAAAGAAAAAAAAAAGTTCCAGCCCCGGACACGGTGTTCGTTCGTGTCCGCACTTTGATTCATTACATAATAAAGCATGCGTCGAATACTGAAAATGTATAGCAAAGAAGTTGTAAAAGGAAGTTTGCAACCTATATTTCTATTTTGTAAAATTTGATTTTATATTCTTTGTAATGGAAGACAAATTGGAAATT
>CAIGRN010152331.1:0-12104 GCA_903798345.1 Fraxinus anomala
GCCAATTGTCCTACATCAAAAGGTCTGCACATAAGATGTGAAGAATTGAAAAGAAAAATGATGAGCTTAGAAAGAAAATATAAATTGTACAAAAATGTATATATACTCAAAGTCCGGGGGGGGGGGGGTGAAAGAATAATATATATGAAAAATGAGCATTATTTAAAGGTCCTAATATGCATTATTGGTTTGACTTTCATTAGTAGAGGAATAAACTAATTCAACAATTATGTTTAGCATATTCTTTCTCACAAATTTAATGTTGGAGTCTTGATCACACAGAATTAGTGGCACTTTTACACACATGAGTCACTTATACAAGCTACTCCATTTAGACTTTAACTGAGTATGTAAGAAAATTTACTAGTCATTGATTATGGTTGTCCATGCTATCAACTGCATTTATGAATTATTATATATTATTGTTATAGTTCGTTATTGGTGACAAAAAGGGATAGATAAGATGAAATAATGGATAATGGGCATTTTCAGGGAAGTTTGTAGTAAGGGTGAGAGACGTTCTTTCAACATTTTGAATGCTTAACTTTTTTGAGTTTTGGTTAACATTAGTATTACTTCTCAATCTAGCTAGCATATTTATAATAGTATGTTTCAATTATTATATTTCCCATATCACTTGCTTTTACACTTGGTATTTGAGTTGTTAATGTCAGAAAACATGTTTCAAGGAAAGCAAGAGACGGACATTCAATTTGAGTTCGGGTAGATTAGTTTGTATTTACGTCCTTGACTTGTATTGTTTTATCATAAAATGTCAAAGGGGGAGATTGTTAGGATTTATGTTGTATTGACAATTCTTTAGACAAAATGATTATTATGAAAGAATATGGTTGTTATAAAAGAGTTGTAAAAATCAAGGAATCTTTTGGAGGGTTATATAGATGAATTAGGAGTATTTGAGTTCGAGTACGGAATAAGGAGAAAGAGTTATGGAACTTACGACAGCCTGTCGCTTAGCTGATACTTGAGCGGAAAAAGCAGAATCATTGTGACCTCTTGTCGCTCGCCTATCACTCGAGCGACACACTTCTCCCTCGCCTATCGCTAACCTGACGATCGAGCGACAGTGTTATAAGTGAAACCCTAGTTCGTGTTTTTCAAGACTTCTATTAATGATATATTACCTAAATACCTTTTACTATAAATACCCAATGCCCAAAACGTTTTTGGAAGTGGTTGATTATTATTTTACATTCTCATCACATTAATCCAAGAATACGTCAAGATATTGAGATTAATCTTTTAATTCTTGAGATCAATCAACCACAAATTGGGAAAATGTCGAAGTCAAATAATCCGAAGGACCCACTTCCTAAATATAATCAGGAAAGTACTTTCTTAATAACTTTAAGAGGTTGCTAAAGATTGATGGAAGTTGGACAAGAAGCACATGAAGAGTACAAGAACAAAGTGTTCTTGGTGATTCACATGAGATACACAATTCGAAAAAATCGGGAGCAGGTGTGAGTAGAGCACGTTCCATTGGGTCTTGGATATTGTAGGAATTGAATCAGGGAGTTCATTGGATTTTTTAGGTTGGATCATATTGTAAGTTCTTATTGTCTATAATAGAAACACTGGCTTTTCATGAAATTTTTAACCAGTTAATGGTTTTCTCCATTATCAAATCTTATGTTACTGTTCTATTTATTATTGTGGCAATTCAATATAGGATAAAATTGACTTGATTGACTAAACATGTAGAACAATTTAAAAGCGACTTGTTGCTTTTAATTGTTGTTGCTTTTAATTGGTAAATTTTAATTCCGCGTTATTAACCGATTATGTGATTTTAGGGTCAAACTAGTGACTTTCAAAAACTAAAAATATATTGTTTGTGCAAAAGTGATAAATTATCTGGGTGAGATTATGTAAGTGATTCTTGTTCTTCATTGTTAAGTTAAAATCTAGTATAATAGCATTCAGATTGCTAGCTAGAAGATATTTACCGAAACCGTTATTAAAACTCTTCATATCTAAACATTAATATTAAATACCCATCAACTTTTACTATCAAATAGCCGTAGGTAATATGTTCACTAAGAGTTCAATGTGTTATTCACCAAAATAATAATAATAATAATAATAATGATGATGGTTTGGCATATAGTCAGACCACAACAATATAATTAAATAAATTTCTCATGTACAAGCCTTGCAGGGTCAAATTTTAACACTAAATTCTTCAATAACCAATTCATACAAATAATTTCCCAACAAGAAGTTCGAGGAACAATTAAAGTCACCGTGTTTTCCTCACAAACAAGGAAAACCTAGGTTTTTATTTTAGGCAATTTACACTTCCAAAAAACTCAACTTTATGAAAAAATAAAACATTTTCTAAATTGAAAATTAAGTCAATTAAACATATTTCATTAACAATTTTCATATAAATATATTTTTCTTTTTATGTAAGTTCCATGCTTGCAATCAAACACACTCTTAGGGACAAATCTGATTCAAAGAAGATAACTGTAATGCAAAGTGTTTGAGCCTTGATCGAGTATAAACTTTAAAATCCCAATTCTAAGCATTAGTTACATATTATTCTTACATAGTGATACGATATGCAAGTTAAGGGGCTTTGAGCATTTTATTTTACGTGCTTTTTCATGAGTGTTTAAATTAAAATTTAAACTATGAATCTTACAAAATGTTGTCATAAAAATGAATAATATGTTGTGAGTGTAAGGGATATGCCCCAAGTCTAATCGACTTTAAAATATAAACACTTTATTTTAATTGATTCATTTTATTTATGATAGATATATTATTTATAGCTTAACGTGATGTTTAGTGGGAGATTTTGATGGACCCTTTTTTATATTATCTTGAAAGATTGCTTGGTTGGACCAAGATTGTTTAAATTAAACTTTATTTTTTAAGGAAGTTTAGCCTCTTTTTGATAGTCATTATTTTGAGAAAACAAAGTTTTGAATATTGATTTTTTGGAAAATACGTGATTAAGAAATAATAAAAAGTATTGAATTTACGTGTAAAATATTATTATGTAAATATGTGATTGAAAATGAGTATGCTAACAAAGTTTTCGGAAGAAAAATATCATTACGGAAAAGATGTGCTAATCATTGAAATATTAAAGATAAAAATGTATTCGAAAAATAGTTTTGAGACATAAATATAACAATTAATAAATGTTTAGGACCTTTCCACGTATGAGAAGCCTTATGTACTTTAGTCAAAACTTTAGCCACCTCATCTTGGTTAAAGTGTCTGCGTGGCAGAATATTAATTATTTTGAAGTAAGTTAAGAATGAGAAATCATTTTATTTTTTTTAGAACTAGATATATATCAAAACATATTGATATATATTAAATAAATTTTATGAAGGAATGAAGTGAGTTATGGCACACAATATTTTTTTTTGAAGATAGATTTCACATTTTATACTGATCCAGACATCGGGGTAGTTCAGTATATATATTTCAATACCCCAAATTATCCATTATATTTCAAGTATTTCATAAATACAACTATTTGGGTCTACGTAATTATTGGGACCTAACCCAAACAGGAATCATAGGTTCCTATTTGGGTTCAGTTCTACCAATAACATTTTCTAAAAGAAAAAAGAAAAATCGTTAGCTAATAATATAAATATTTTTTCTAATATCTAACAGAAATAAAAAAAGGAAATATATCACCAAATACATATTTCAACATTTTCTTAATATAGTGCAAATATGAAACCAAATAATATCCAATACCTAGCACAAGGACATACAATTCTGGTTGTGGCTCCGTGTGCGACACCACAAGAATTGTTTGGTAGTTGGATAGCATGTAAAGTGCAATCAGAAATGAATGAACTAAAGCGATATTATTCACTTTTCAAATGGATGAATCTGATTAATTAGGTACCTACTCCTTGGACCAAGTAGTAGTTGGGCCTTGCAAACTTATAGTTACTGGGATGGGGCCATTGGTTTAGGTTGAATAAATTTTTAAAAAGGAAAAATTTGATTTTAGAGTGTGATACCCACAGTTCCAATTCAAAAACCAACAATCGACCCCAATTCGTTCGATTTTCAATTTCGGTTTTTAAATTAATTTTTTGAAACCAGAATCAGAAACGGCCTTCGATTCCAATTTTGTTTATGTTTGGAAGTTCGAAATGATTAGACATATGCTACTCGAGATACAATATTCCATTTTAATATTCATTTAGCATAATACTAATCTTGACTAACCAAGAATGTACTTTTCTTGCAGAATAAATGTGCTCATTTATTGCTCAAAAAGCAACATGTTAGAAATTGAGCTAATTGTTGTAAATACTAAAAATGAGATAACGGGTAAGATGAAAATAATATTCATAAGAACACAAGATATATGTGGAAACCTAATACAAGAAAAATCACGAGCAGAGGTGGAGAATTGGCTATATCGAAAGTAAGGATTACAATATGTCTGATCTCAACTAACATGTTGAATAGTTGGATAACCAAAATATATATATAATTCTAAGAATCACACTAGGATTATAATACAATGAAGAGTTTAATATTAAAAAAAAAATCCCTGTACAATGGGTAAAAATAATAACGGAATATTTGGGATGAAAAATAAATAAAAAAAATTGCCAAAAAGGCGAACAGAAACTAGTTACAACTTGAACTTCTTCAAGTCTATTACCACTCCCATATTGAATTCCAACTTAAATTCCCAAATAGACTTCAATTAGAATTCCAGCTGAATTTCAAATAGAGTCTCTTGTAGTCTTCTAAATTGAATTTAAGTCACACACACTAATTCTAACAAACTCTACCATGACACGAATTTCGCTGCAATGAACAAAACATCCAAAATTTCTCTATCGGAAGATAAATTCTAGTGCTAAGAATAAAACTTAACTCTTCAACCAAAAATTCTCCACCTCTCCTACAAAACTCAATAACTGAAAAAAAAATCAATTAAATCCAAGCACTGACTCAACGGGATTACCTTGGGCACCAAAGTTGCTAGAATTATCCTTATGAGCAACAAAATCACAAATAATTTAATATTTACCAAATAGGGTTGAAAATTACACTTTAATAGAATCAACAGAAAATGCTTTGGGAAATGGTTCTTTTCTAGACTTAACGTCTTCGACTGCACTTGGAGCATAAACAACAAAATCAGTTTCATCATACCTTTGTGGAGGCCTAATATCTCTTCGGGTCTGTCTCTAAGAATTGAATAAAAAGGCACCGCTGGTAATGGTAGTAAAGCAGCATTACCTATGACATCTGAACTTAACTTAGAAGTATTGTTTAATATGGACCCTAAACCAAACTCCAACGGTACTGAATCAAACTTAAAATCAACGTTAGTCCTTAACTTCTGCTGATTAATATTTAAAGATTTTGTGGAACCAAGCATGACACATAACTTGGACAGTTCTGTCTGTTCAATACAACTCGGGCACCTCTACTAACCTTTAGGACTCTACCTGCAAAAGTGTATGAGTATCCATTTCAATCAAAAGTATTCAAGGAGATAAGATTTCTCTTCAAATAGGAAACATGTCTCACAGTATCAAGTGTTGTGACAATCTCATCAAACATCTTAATTCCGATCCTTCCAATATTAGCTATCCTATAAGGAGAGTTAATTTTTATTACCACAACACCTTTGGAACTGTTTCATATATTGAGAACAAATTCCAATTAGGACACATGAAAAGTGCAAAGTGTATCAAGAATTCAATCATTGTCAGGTTTGGAGTCATAGTTTGAAATAACAAAAAGTTCGCCATCATTATACATCTCTTTTGCAATACTGAGTTCACCTGAAGTTTTTTATTGTTTTTTCTTCTGATTTGCAGTAGCCAAATTTTCCTTCTTATGCAACTGATAACAATCATTTCTGAGATGCCCCCGTTTCTCGCAATAATTACAAATTTTATTATTGTATTTAGACCTTAATCTGCCATTCGCATAATCATCATCAACAACATCATCTCCATGAATCTTAGATCAAAAAAGATACTTCATCTTTCATTTGAAAATAGAGCATCATAAATTTCTTCAATGATGAGAGTATCACGACTATATAATGTGTCTCTAAACAACATGTATGAAGTGGGCAGCTAATACAATAATATTAACCCTAAATCTTTTTCATCATATTTGACCTCCAAGATCTCAAAATCAGCGATAATTTCCATAAAAACAGTTAGGTGATCTTCTAGTGATGTATCTTCTATAGTACAATGAGAATAAAGACACAGCTTCAAGTGCAATTTGTTGTTTAAACTTTTCGTAATGTATGACTGCTCTTGTTTTAACCATAATGCATCTTCAGTTTTCTCCTTCAAAAAGTCCTGAAAAATATTATTCAAAAGATGAAGATATATCTGTGATAAGGTCTTTCGATCCTTATGTGGTTTCTCCTCCAAACTCCGAGTTGACGGCATCTGGTCAAATACCAACAACGCATCATCCAAATTCATTTGAGAGAACACTACTCGTATCTTTACCTGCTAAAGCAAAAATCTGGTGTTACAATCTAGCAGCGTAATATCATATTTCATAGTTTCCATCACAAAAAATCAAAACTCTAAATTTAGTTTAGCAAACCTCGCTCTTATATGACTGTTGGAAATTAAGCCAATTGTTCTGAATATTAAGACGAGTTATTGGATAACAAGAAAATAACAATCACAAGAACACAAAACATACATGGAAACTTAAGATGGGAATAATATCGTGTAGGGGCGAAGAATGTACCGATCTCATAACCTAATTGTTGGATAACCAAAATATGTGTTGTACACTATATATATAATACTATGAATCCCTAACACACTAAGAATATAATACAATGAAGTGTTTAATACAAGGTGACGTCTTAATACAACGTTTAAAACTAATAATGGAATATTTGGAATGAAATAGGAGTAAAAAATTACCAAAAAGCAAACAAAAACTAATTGCAACTCAAACTCCTTCAATACCTCTTCAAGTCTACTATTAACTCCAAAATTGATTTCCAACTTAAATTTCAAAATAGACTGCAAATAGAATTCCTAGCTGGACTGCAAATAGAATTCTCAAGTGCTCTTCCAAATAGAATTCGGGTCACACTATAATTCTAACGCAATGAATAATTGAAATTTTTTGATAATTTTTATGTAAGCTGCCAAATGCCATAACTTCCAAAGTTTCAATTGACAATTGGAAATTCGAAACATGTGATATGTTATCCATTATATGTAACAAGATTTCATTGGCCACTCAGTAATAGGATTGAAAAGAGAGATTTGAAAGAATGGACACAAGCATTTTCTCTATACTATTTAAGTTGAGTACATTTTACACAACCAATTACTGTAAAATAATTGCAATTATTTGTAGTTAAATCACGGAACACAACAAAAAAGAGTGGGATAAAAATTATATAACACAGTTTAACTCTAAGAATAAAAATGAGACAGACAAACGTTGATTGTCGTGGAAATGGGAACCTAATAAAGAAATATTTGTTATTACATAAACAAGAAAAAATTATTATTTGCTTGTAACAATTCCTCGATGTGACTAATTAAATTTTCACTTCGTTGTCTGATATTGGAGACATCAATCGACTCGATGATAAGGCTAACCACCCCTTGTGTCATTTCATTGAATGTCTATTTTATTTAGGTGAGGAAATATTTGGAATAATTCAAACTCTACAATTTCATAGCAAATTTTAATGCACGTGACGACACTTTCCTTAAGACAATACTTTTCCCCTATCGAAAGAGTTCGAAAGGGATCTTAATAGGTCTATAGATACAACGGAATGACTTACAGTGTTTGGTAGTGTTTATGCACTAATGACAACAAACCGGAAATCAAGATGTATATGAATTTATATGAAATTCTTTAAAATTGAGATACTAAGATAAAAGAACTGGAATCGAAAATAAAAAGTTTTTGATTACACTTTTGTGTATAATGTAGCACTTTATATTATAAGCTATAGCGAGAATATTGAAAGAAATTCGTTGAATAATACCAATGTAGAAATAATTGTCCAAATAAAAAGACGTTATTCACGGAAAATTGAATTAACTAGAGAAACTTGAAGTTTCTGTACCACAGTCCAATCTCCCAAAGGTGTATACTTATGTGGAAAAATTAAGAACAATGAACGCAAAATATTTAATGCACGATAACTTTACATAATAAATTTCGAAAAAATATAGACGGGTAAATTATCATGTGGTGGATACAACCACAAGTATATATCTTGTTAGCTTGACAATGTATAAAATTCAATGTGCGTCTCATTAATGTGGTTATAGCCAACTCATTGACATGCCTAGTAATAATATTTATATAAATTCTTGAATGATTTTATATGCCTGTATCATATAGTTCACATGATATTATTATAATGATGATTAAATACGCACTGCACTCTTTTTTCCTTAATCAAGTTTTTTCATTGAATTTTCTTGACATGATTTTTAATGAGACATTCTTTGTAGCTTATTAAAAGTAATAATGTACTCTCTTTTTTTGCTTAATTAGAGTTTTCCCACAGGAACTTTTCTATTAAAATTTTAACAAGACACATTATTTGCTATAAATTGTATAAGAGACTGCTGAAGGGAGTAACAATAATTTTTTTTTCAACACATTTTCATCAAACAAGGATACATGAACAGATTTTATGTATATCTTGTATTGCACAACTCAAAGGAAACTATATCAAATGAGACATGATAAAACATATTTTTCTAAACTTCTTCAATACACACAACATGTAGAAGACTTATGAATATCGATATTTGTAAATTCTAAAATTTAGATAAATTAAAAATGAATTTAATTTCAAAATTGTAACTTTAGATGACAGGTAGTCAACTTACTACAATTAGTTTATAACGATTATGATTGCAACATGCATATTGATACTGTATTTGAGCAGTTTTAGCTAAGTGTGAAATTTAATTAACAGATTAAAAAACACGAAGAACATATGTAATATCATAAACCATGAAGGGAAATATTCATGGATCCCATGCCATGAGTTAAACAATTCACTAATAATTTATAAAAATACAACAACAACCGTTTTTATAATTTCACAAAATTTAAAAAAAAAAAATCGGAAGAACTAGAACAACTCCATTTATTTCTTCTTCTTTTGACTTGATGAAGTGGAATCAAATCTACCAGTCTTGACTTTATCATCACATCCCTATTGTATTCGACCACAACCACAACTTGAACTAAGAACCCCCGTTCACGCCAAACAGCTTTATCAATAGATCGGATTAAACATTGAGCACAAAGTTATTTTGTGTTCTTCAAATACTTGAAGAAAATGTTGGCTTTGAAAAGATTCAATTAAGCATCACTTCATATGAACTAGCTGAAAGACGGCTACACTGCTGGTCGGTAGGTCACCGAACATGATTAGTTTTTCAAAACATAAATTGATTTCTTGATTAATTTCTTTACTTATAGGTAAATAAATTATAAAAAATAAGAATTAATTCTTGGTTATACAATAGTCATTAAACACAGTAAGAGAATTAGTATATAGGATAATATTCAAAAAGATTTTCTAGATTGTTACTACAGTAAAATGAGGAAAGATAATATTAATTTAATCTAACCTTATATTCACCTATGAAACAAATTTGAAAATATTTAGGATAGTAAAGAATCTAATTTTACACAAGCCATCACGTTATAACAATAAATCATATCCTGCTATATAAGAAGCTATAAAAATCGCAGACCAAAGATTCTGGTCGAAACACTTATCATCCGGCCAATCAATATTGACTATTGCCAAAATCTGTACGCTTTTCCCAGGCTTTGACAATTGAATTCTTAAAGTTTGACTATTAAAATCCCTAGGTATATCGAGTAAGCCAATAAATAAAATCTATAAAATATGGCACACATATTTTTCCAACAATGTTCAATAATTAAGTTTGATCAAGTGATAATGTGATTGACTTATTCCAAAAAGCATTGATGCTTTCTACATTCAAGAAATTGTCATACGAGATAAGAATTCGTCGACTCAAAAAAATTTGAAGATTAAGGGAAGTAGTTGTACTATTTTTCTATGTTTGACTTTAGTTGTCAATAAAATACATACAAGGCCATTAACTCTCGCTATTTTCTTCTCTTTTCTCTCTAGTGCATAACACTAGATGTATACTAATACCAATTCACGAAGGAACAGAGTAAGGTATGCATAACAATGTTATTGAAGACAAATTTCACATCTTATACTGTCGCTAATAGTATAATTAGACGTATGCACCCAAGATGCAATAATCCATTTTAATATCAATATAGCACAATACTAATCTGGTCGAGCCAGGAAATGATTGTACTTTATGCAGAATAACTATGCTCACTAATTGCTCAAACAGCACGGAATAATTTATTTTTCTAACTAAATTTTTATGTAAAAGTAAATAATAATAAATCAATTTTTGGAATTGATTTGGAGTGCTGAAATCAAATGAGAGTTGGGGATCCTATTTATAGATTTTTCGTTGTCCAAGAAAAAAGCTGCCAAATGCTATGAACTTCCAAAGTTGCAACCAGACAATTGGAAATTCAAAACATGTGATATGTCATCCATTATATGTAACAACATTTCATTGGCCACTCAGTAATAGGATTGAAAAGAGAGATTTGAAAGAATGGACACTAGTATTTTTTCTATACTATTTGAGTACATTTTATACGGCCAATTACTGTAAAATAATTGCAAATATTTGTAGTTAAATCATGGTACACAACAAAGAGAGTGGGATAAAAAGTATATAACACGATTTAACTCTGAGAATAAAAAGAAGACAAACAAACGTTGATGGGAAGATAATAAGAAATATTTGTTATTAAATATGATAAGAAGCATTTATTATATGTAATGCCGTAGGTTTGTCAGGGTAGGTTTGTCAGGGTAAATCAATTTGTGTCTTAACAATCCCTCGATGATACTAAGTTCCCACATCATCATAGACAACAATCGGCTCGATGACAAGGCTAACCACCACTCGTGCCTTTTGATTGAAAGTCTATTTTATCTTGGTGAGGAAATTCTTGAAATAACTCAAACTCTATAATTTCACAGTAAATTTTAAGGAACGTAATGACATTTTCCTTAGGACAAGATTTCTCATCATCGAATAAGTGCACAAGGGATAAAAATGACATGTAGTTTTTGATGGCTTTTATGCACTAACGATAATAAATTAAACAAGAAGTATATGAATTTATATGAAAGTCTTTATAATTTGGTTATGAACTATTCCGGATCACAAAGCAAGAAATATAAAGTGAAAAACATTTACCATAATGCACATTGAGTAGAGGAGAATAAGAGAATATTTGAAAATGCATAAATTTCTTGCATCTTACTAAAGAAGCCTTTAATTTATTTATAGATATGAGTGTGTTTGATCCTTATTTTTTTTCGGAAAATAAGTTTTTTAATATTTTTTTTTTTTTTTTTTTTTTGAAAATTTTGTTGTCAAAAAGAAGGAATATTTTTTTTTTCAAAACATGTTAAATGTAAATTTTTATTGAAAGAATGTGTGGTTGAAAATGAGATTGGAAAAAAATGGATTTTGATAAAATGAAGCTCAAATAGGTGCTACGTTACACCTCTTCATAAAATTGCAACTAATAATAAAAAAAAGACCTCTTGAACATTATATTACACTCATTATAATTCAAAAATTCAAATTTTGAACAAGAAATTAGTATTGTAATATATTCCGTTGTCCTCCTATCCATGAACGAAATCAAAAAAAAAAAAAATCGAGTCCACCAAATTCACGATGTGTCATAAAGATGCATTTGCTCCTTTATATGGTACTTAAAGGCAAACATCAATCGTCTCCCATGATAGAAAATATTTTCCTTATGAAAGAAGCACAACAATTTGCAAGTGTTTCAACGAATACAACTTTATGTTTTCTACTTAAAAAATCTGAGCATAATATATGAAGTATTGCATATATAATGGTGGTGTGTAACATGATTATTTTGATATATATATATATATATATATATATATATATATATATATATATATACACTCTGAAATT
>CAIGRN010152347.1:0-40507 GCA_903798345.1 Fraxinus anomala
TGTCGAAAGACCACAACAGAATTCAGTTGTTGAGCGCAAGCACCAGCACCTTCTTAATGTAGCTCGTGCTCTCTTCTTTCAGTCTAGAATTCCTATTACCTTTTGGTCAGAATGTGTACTCACTGCAGCACACTTAATCAACAGAACACCAGCCCCTATTTTGCACCACAAAACTCCTTTTGAATTACTATATGGAACCAAAGCAGATTATTCCTACCTCAGAGTCTTTGGCTGCTTGGCGTTCGCCTCCACACTTACTGCCCATAGGACAAAATTTCAACCTAGGGCTAGGATGTGTGTTCTTTTGGGTTATTCTCCAGGAGTTAAAGGATTCAAACTCCTTGATGTCATTTCAAAACAAGTCTTCATTTCTAGGGATGTTATATTTTATGAAGACATCTTTCCCTTTCACTCTGTTACAGATGATAATCAACTATCTGATCCATTTCCTGATCTCGTTTTACCTTCCTCTTCTTTATCAGTTCCACATGATCAATCTACTACTCACAGCCATATCCCTGTTACACCCTCTGATGATCTTCCAGTTTCCCTACCTACTCCTGACCATTCACATCAAAGTCTAACCATCATCGAACACCCACAGTCCAATGTGTCTATTTCAACCTAGGGCTAGGATGTGTGTTCTTTTGGGTTATCCTCCAGGAGTTAAAGGATTCAAACTCCTTGATGTCATTTCAAAACAAGTCTTCATTTCTAGGGATGTTATATTTCATGAAGACTTCTTTCCCTTTCACTCTGTTACAGATGATAATCAACTATCTGATCCATTTCCTGATCTCGTTTTACCTTCCTCTTCTTTATCAGTTCCACATGATCAATCTACTACTCACAGCCATATCCCTATTACACCCTCTGATGATCTTCCAGTTTCCCTACCTACTCCGACCATTCACATCAAAGTCCAACCATCATCGAACACCCACAATCCAATGTGTCTTGTATCTCTAACATTCGAAAATCCCACAGAGACGAACACCCACAGTCCAATGTGTCTTCTATCTCTAACATTCGAAAATCCCACAGAGTCTCTAGGCCTCCATCTCATCTCAGAGACTTCCACTGTAATTTGCTTCCACACAACTCCCACTTCCCTAAGTTTCCTCCTAATTACATTGGACGTTTTCTTTCCTATAACAATCTTTCCGATCACCATCGACATCTCATTATGAATATCTCATCCCAATCTGAACCTCAGTACTTCCATCATGCAGTGAAGTTCCCTCAGTGGCGAGATGCAATGAAGATTGAATTAGAGGCATTGGAACAGAATAACAGTTGGTCCATCGTCCCTTTACCTACTGGCAAACATTTAGTGGGATGCAAATGGGTCTTCAAGAATAAGTATAACTCTGATGGCACTCTGGAAAGGCACAAGGCACGTCTTGTTGCAAAAGGTTTCACACAACAAGAGGGATTAGACTATTTTGACACATTTTCACCAGTAGCCAAGGCTGTTACTATCAAGGTTTTACTTGCTCTTGCAGCTTCCCAGAAATGGCATTTAATCCAGCTCGACGTGAACAATGCTTTCCTGAATGGTGACTTGTTTGAGGAGGTTTATATGGACCTGCCTCTTGGTTATGAACTTCTTAAACCTCTCAAACAGGGGGAGAAATTGGTATGTAAATTACACAAATCATTGTACGATCTTAAGCAGGCTTCGAGACAGTGGAACTCCAAGTTTTCTAATGCTCTCATCCAACATGGATTCACCCAATCCAAAGCAGATTACTCTCTGTTTACAAAGGGTTCGGGAAGTAGTTTAATAGTTTTATTGGTGTCTGTTGATGACATAGTCATCACTGGACCCAACTTACAGGTAATCAACAAGTTGAAGGATTTTTTACATTCCCAGTTCAAACTTAAGGACTTGGGATGTTTAAAGTACTTCTTGGGGATTGAAATTGCTCGAGCATCTTCTGGGATAGTCATCTCACAAAGAAACTACGCCTTACAATTGATTGAAGATGCAGGTTATTTGGACTGCAAACCTGCTAACAGTCCAATGGATTCAAAACTTAACCTCAGCTCACTTGAAGGAGACTTATTGCCAGACGCATCGCATTACAGGAAACTGATTGGAAGACTGATATATCTGACCCTCACTAGGCCAGACATCACATTTGCGGTACACAAGTTAAGTCAGTATATGTCTCAGCCAAGGCTACCTCATCTCAAAGCTATTCATCACTTACTTCGTTACTTGAAAGGAAGCCCTGGCCAAGGACTTTATTTCTCTTCAGATTCTGTTGCACCTATCAAAGTTCGAGCTTTTTCTGATTCTGACTGGGGATCATGCATTGATACGCGAAAGTCCACTACTGGTTTTTGCATCTTCATTGGTGATTCGTTGGTTGCTTGGAAATCCAAACGACAACCTACCATCTCTCGTTCATCTACTGTGGCAGAATACAGAGCCCTCGCAGCCACAACTAGTGAGATTATCTGGATCAAACAGCTATTGGCAGACTTTCAAGTTGTTGATACTTCTCCAGCAGTGATCTACTGTGACAACCTTGCTGCAATTCAGATTGCAAATAATCCAATTTTCCACGAGCGAACGAAACATATAGAGATTGACTGCCACTTCATTCGAGACAAAATCATAGCTGGGGCAGTCAAATTACTTCTAATCAGATCACAACATCAGCTTGCAGATGCATTCACCAAGCCTTGACCTGCATCAACACTTGCTCCATTAATGTCCAAGATGTGTGTGAAGAACATTTATAGCACATCTTGAGGGGGAGTATTACGACCAATTGTAAAATTAGTTAGGATATTTAGTTAGACAGCTGTAATCTTCCCTCCTCTTTCTGTTCTTTGGTTTGGCGCATATTTAACTGTAAAACCAATTTTATTTCATTTGAGATGAATAATATCTTCCAATTAATTCTTCATTCTCTCGATCGTAATATGCTATCCGCTTTATTCGAATTGGTATATTATAAATTTTTGGTTACTGCTGTTGCTTTAAGCATTTCTCCTTTGGGGGTTAAGTCTTCTTATACCTTCTTCATTGGTGACATCTCGTCTTTTTTAGAGGATATGGTATGGGCCTAAATTTTAATTTTTTGGAGGTTATGATGATTGATGAGGAGACATCTTAATCATATGCTTGTAGAGGGTTTGGATTGCACCTAAATTCTTATTTAGCGGTTCTTAAGGTTTTCTTATAGTCCTATTTCGATAGGAAAATGATGGGGAACTGAAGATAAGCATAAATATATGGTTTTGATTGGATTTTGTTTAGAGTTTATTCAAATTATGTTTGTTTAGATTAGTTTTAATATTTAATAACGTTTAAGTTTATAAGAAATTCATTTGATATTTAGCTTCTTTGCCCTTAAAAAGAAACCTAGTATTTCCTTTTATTACTATTATTGACGATTGAATATGATATCTTCTTCCCCCCTAAATTCTTCTTATTCTTCATTCTCTCATCTCTTCTTTTCCCTATTTCTTTTTTCGTGCTGCGCCCTATTTCAAGAACTGTATTGGGCAACATACACTATGTAATCTATAGGTTTAATATGAGCTGGTATCACGATAATAATCTCGGTGGCTGAGAAAGATATAGCTGGTTTTGGCGGAATTAATTTCAGTAGATCGTCTCTGCAATGTTTCACTACTTTCAGAGGGTTTTATTCTTCTTTCACACTTCTCACTTATACTTTCTTTATTTGGTTTTCTGTTCGATGCCATGGCCATTTGTCAAAAGCCGATTTGTTTATCTCCAACAATTTCCTAGCTCAATTTGTTCCCACTAGGCCATTCTAACAGAAATTTATAATAGCCAAACCCCTTAAAGCTGCAATATTATCATCTCTCTGTTAACTGTCACGCACATTGGTGGAGGGGACCTGTGGGGGCACTTGGAATTGGAGAACTATAATTTCAATTGAAAAAAAAAGAAAAAAATGTGCGGAAAGGTGTAATTATTATGAAATAATTAGTTTGATTGTCCAAACTAGAATGTTACTGGAGGGTTAAATATAGATGCATATATACATACATATTAATCTCATAATGTAGAGGGAGACACACATATATGCCCCAACTCGGATTCCTTTTTTGTTATTTTCCCTTTCTTGCACTAATCAGTTAAATATTAGTGTTTAATCACACAGTATATGTAAGATTTCATTTTCATTTTAACTGGATTCTTGTTACTTCATAACTTTGACGTTGAGTTATATCAAAGCTTTGAAGATTTTTATATCCTCATGAATTAGGTTTGTAGTCTAGGGATAAAAACCTGCTACATATATTCCTGCCTATTGAGGCACGAAGGGGAACGGACCACCAATGAATCCTCCTTCCAATTTTATTCCTCTGACTTAGGCCGGTTCCAAATTTATTTTAAAACATTGTAGCACTTTTAATGTTAATACATTATTTTATTGTTTGAAAACATTTTCATAAGTGTTACCCCCATTGGAATCAAGTCCTAGGTCTGCCTCTGGTCATACAATACTGTAAGGTGTGCACAGAGAAAGTGTCATGCGCTCCTGGTGGTTAAAATGTGTCAAATAGATCAAGACAGTACGCCATTATGATTGCCTATTTTGGGGAAGAAAAGACTTGGAAGTTTTTTGTTGGCATCATTTGTATTCTTTCTTTGGAAATTGAGCATGGCAACTAACATCTCTTTTCATGTTGATGGTTATCATGGCACATGTTTCATATGATATTCTTATAATGGTAACAGCAGCATCAGCTTTTCATTAAAGAACTTAATGACTATGCGTGAGAAATTCATACAATTACTTTAAAATTACATAGGGAAACAACTTGAGTGAAGCAAACAATTTATGGAATTGATTCTTACATTAGAGGGTGATCTTACATTTTCTCTATGGGATTAAGTCAGAATCAAGTTGAATGGTCGCCCATAAACGGGTACCAATTCAATGCCAATTCCTAGTGTCTCTCACATGAATTTCATGGTTGATTGGATGTTTATACTGTTGCTCATGTGTTCACTTGTGGATGCAAAAGACCAGTGGATGAGTGCAAAGAATAGCAGCTGAACCGACTTTAACCCACATGTCCAAGTCTTTACATGGTATTAATAATAGTAAAACAGAGCAAGAGAGTATCGATTACAAGTGTTAGATCAATTTTGGCTAACAAAAATATTATGGGGTGCATAATATCTTAAGCTGTCTATCTCTCACAATTTCTGATTGTCCAACCAATTAACTATCTTGGTTGAGGAGGAGGTGGTTGCATAAGAATGGCAGATGGTTCTATTGGAATTGGAGTTTGTGGTATGACAATGGGCCTCTCTATAGAGTAGCGACGGGATCCTCCGAAACTCTCTATGGATTTCATGTATTCTGATGCATTGTTTTCTATGATAAAAGCATCCTCAAGTTCACGAACAATGTCAGCCATGCATGGACGATAAGCTGAGTAAGGCTCAATACATGCCAGAGCTACCTCCACCACTCTCCACATTGCTTCAGCATGGTATCCTCCTTTTATTTTAGGGTCCACAATTTCTTCGATCCTTGAATTCCTTATATGGAGCTTGGCCTGTATTAAAGAAAAGTTGATTGTATGTGGTCAAACATGAACAGTTTTAAGAAATGTACGACGACTTAATTGAGTGAGTGATTGAGGAAGGGAGAATGCTCAGAGATTGGATCTTACCCATTCAACTAAGCTCCACTCATTTCGTGGTCTTTTTATGTTGAGAGGTTCTCGACCGCTTACGATTTCCAGTAAAACAACCCCAAAGCTAAAGACATCACTTTTTGTAGATAAATGTTGTGTGGAGTAGTACCTGAAAAAAACGAAATTCAAAAAATCAGAGGTTGTGGTGCACGCATAATTCTTAAAACCACTCTGTGCTGTAGGAGATTTTCATAAATGGTTTCCTAGGATTCTTCTGCAAAATCCACATAATATGAAAGCACACACTCAGTATCCTCACTGAGGTATATATGTAGAATAAATAAATAAGTCCTCATATGACATGTTTACAAGAAGTTCCATGTCATTGATAATTAGAACTTAAAAATTTATGTTTGGTGACATATAATTGTGTGTGGAAATGAAATTCATGAAGCATCAATTCAAATTTCAGATTTCAATTCAAAATCTAAAGTTCCATCTCTACCCAGTTCTACTTAAATAGAATTCAAATCAGAATCCAGCCTTCCTTTTCTTGTTCTGTTGAAGGATCAAGATTTAGTACGAGGAGTCGCATACTTACTCTGGATCCAAGTATCCAGCAGTGCCTCTTACTTCTAAAGAAGTGCCACTGTCCCCTTCTTGAGGTGCATATTTAGAAAATCCGAAGTCTGCAACCTTTGCGGACATGCTATGATCCAAGAGTATGTTACTCGATTTCACATCCCTATGAATGACACAACGCTCGGAGAAGGTGTGAAGATATGTCAAACCTGATTGATATAATACTCTTCAGACACTTTGGTACACATTCAATGTCAAGATAGGGGAAAAAACAAAGGAAAATGAAATTGAGAAATTGGAAATTATCAAGGTGAAAAAATACTAGCACAAGATGCAAGTGGTGCTGAACGTGAGTGAAAATATATGGCGCAATTTGGAGAATTACATGAAGTTTGGACTGAATTTTATGCTTCCTTTTATACTACTGAGTTGTTTCATTAATCTATTACCTTTTAAGAGTTGAGGATAATTTTAGTCTCTCTAACAACATGGGATACAGTTGTATCTGATTTTGATAATAATCATGTTTCTTTGCTCTGGAAGAGTTATAGTTTCCCTTGAATAATATTTGGTGTTTAAACATTTTAAATCTTTAGTCATTGATATCCTAAAGTTACTTCTGTCATTTTATCATTGTATGAAAGCTTTATAACCAAACTTTATTGTGGTTTTCCTTTAGTCATAGGGGAGGGAAGTACTGGGTTTCTTTCTGCAGTGTCGCCAGATTCGTTCGGAAACGTTAAGTCCCAAAGCTGGTAGTCATGCACAGAATATTAATTATTTGCTTGAAAACTCGTTGCTTCCTGTTCACAAGAAGGGAGATCAAATTGACATATACATAATTCTGGACCCTTTGTTACTTGCCTCTTGCAGCGCCTAAAGCTATTGAAAGTCTGGTTGGCCAATCTAAAATCTTCCGCTTTGCTGCTGCTCCTGTAAATTAATTAAGAGTCAAGAAATGAATGCTAATATTATACAGGGCTTTGTTTGAAAGAGATCTAAAAAAGAGAGTACCGTATAGGCGATCCTGTAGGGAGCCATTAGACATAAAAGGATAGACAAGAATTTGTTGGTCATTCTCGCAGCAGTAGCCAAGAAGTGGGACCAAGTTTTCATGCCAGATTGCTGAGAGCAAATTCAACTACAGAATTGATTGACAACACTTTGGTTAGCCTCTTACGAAGGAACCAAGTCCGGATGCATAATAGATTTAGTAATTGTTAGTTAGAGGAAAAAAGGAAAATTGATAATCCCATCGCGGACGTTCAGATGTAGTAAAGATGTTATAAAATCATTTTAGTCAATGCACTGGATACCAATTGATAAAGAAAATGGTAGAAGTCACAAAATTAAATTTTTTGCTTTCCGAGGCACCAAGTATCAAATCCGCAATTGTAATTAACTACAGCTGGGAGAAAAAATACACAAATCCAGAAAAATGCGTGCACACTCTAGTTGGTTGTTCAAATAATAATCTTTTCAGGGAAAGTAGTTTAAATTACGCTGGATTTACCTCATTGTCAAATTCACGAGTTCCCTGGGTTGATGTTGCTGATCGGACCTTCACAGCCACTTCTTGACCATCAGGTAGAGTACCACGGTAAACTGATCCAAACCCACCTTCACCTATCAATGTCTTGTACATTTCTGTAGCAATTTTTATGTACTCCAATGTGAAGCTCTGGATGGATATGGACTTGGTTACAATATTATCCATGCTTGGAACTGCATAAACTGCATCTGCATTTGAAAATTTGATGTCACAGGCACTGTTGTTGGAAGATTCAAATTAAATTGATTACTAAAATTGAATGGTCAACCGGAAAAATAGAGAGAGAGAGAGAGAGAGAGAGAGCTTTTAGGAATAAACAACAGAATTGTTTTAAATTATGCTCTAATTCTTTCTCGTATGTATTACTGCAACTCCGAAATCAATGTTTTTGCATGTTTTACAAGTTGGATTTTATTTATTCCTGTTGAGAATATGCTTATCACTGTTTCTTTAACACTGATGTAGCAATAAGAAACAGATGTTTGACCATGAGTAAGACAGTATAACATTCAACCAGCTAGTTTGTCAAAAAATAGCTGAGGATATAGTAAGCAAGCCTAGTGACTCTAGAAACATGATATTTTGTGATATATAAGTTTCTATAGCGTCGGCAACTAACAGAAGAAAGTTCAATAATAGCTTTGGGTAGCTTCTTTTTCAATCTTGGTCTCTTCGAATTATATCAAAAGAGTTTAATGTACTTACTCTTTGACATTGGGTGTCGTTTTACATCAAATTTTTGCAGAGCCATCCTTCTGTGTCTGTATAGGCAAGCCAAAGAGATTCCAAATATGATGATAACTAAGAGGGATCCACCTGCAGCTATGCCTATCCAAATTCGTTGACTTGAATGGGAAGATCCTTGAGCTGAGCATTTCCCATTACTAAAATATGAAAGTAAAAAGTCAAAGGAAAAGGAGTTAAGACTTTCTCTCTCTCTCTCTCACTCACTCACAATCACACACACCCATGCATGAAAACGTTTTCTCTTGATAAAAAATTATCCTGGCATTCTTAAAGCTAATACTTCATACTCTGTAGTAAGATTTGATCTGCTTATGCTGTAAGGAAGATTTTGGCTGGAAAGAGGATTGCAGCCGAAACATCTGTATGAAGAGGGAACCATGTACTAAGTTAGGTGCATCTCCACATAATAATTAGCATAAACAGTAACCAATTCACATTGAAATTGTTATCTAAAAATGTCAAAATGAAGTTGTTCATAAACTTACAACGTCGTCAAATAGGGCAGAGAGGATAGAGATTCTGTGATGTTTCCCGTGAGATCATTGTGGCTCAGATCCCTGTAAAATTTTTACAAACAAATCAAAGGGTTGGCAAATTTATTATTGGGTTCATAAGATTCATGTTAGCTGATGTTCCTGGAAAGAATTTTTTAATGACACCATGTTTATTGGTCTGTTGTCTTAACATACAACTCAATTCAGCTTAACTAATCCTTATCACATACTCGTGTGGGGTTGGCTGCATAAATCCTCCTTTTCCCCCTTTGCTCTAGCAAGGGCCATTTCCAAAGTTAAACCACAAAGGTTCATATGTTTCCTAACTACCTCATTACATGTGCTTTTAGGTCGATATGTTGCCTAGTATATGATCATGGTCGGTACATGAGTAGCCAAAAGCTTGAGTATTCTTGGATGTGCATGTGTCTCTAATGTGTGAGCATCATATTTCCAAGTATCATGTGAACAATTGTATTTTGACTATGTTTTATTGCCTTCTATCTCATAATGTTCATGTCAGCAGTTTAATGCCGTATGGAATTGGAAGACATGAGTGTTCTTATGATCAACCACTGATGCCATATGCTTAATGGTTTAAGACAGTTACATGAGAAGGCTAATTGTATTTGCTTAATGTCTGATATAACACAAAATGTTGAATGCAAGTACTTGAAACTCTCAATAGTTTGAGCTTGCATAGAGATAAAAAAAGATCATGTAGGACGCAAGTTCGTATAGTTAAGATAATTTTCCACGATTTCGTGAGACAGTTCGGTGTACACACCCCCACGTGTAATTGATCAATTACATATGTAAAGGGTGTCTGTGTTTACTTGGTCACTCAGCAGGTGAAATTTTTTAATAAGAAATTGTAGTGATTGTGGTAGTCAGTAGGGATACTTGTGTGATTTATGGTGGTTGATTCATTTGGAATTCTAAATTGAGTGACAGAACAAAAGGTTCTTGTTTCTTGGTAAAAATGAAGAGAATTATGCTGTAACCTTGAGTCCTTGAAAATTGCTATCACTAGGAAAGGGAATTAAAGTTATTGTGCTAAAATTGAGTGAAAGTTTAGTACACTGATGTCAACACTGAGGAAGCTGGAAACTCCAGAATGTTACCAGTGAACCTATTATTGCTCAAGTTCCTGCATTCGACCGTATGGTCAGTGAGAAACAAACATAGTCACTGAATAAAACAATAATCCACTTTAAGAGAACTTAGTCATACAATTCCTTCAGGTGAATCAGTTTAGTGATACTGGGAGGGAGTGCTCCTGTAAGGCTTTTGAAGGATAGATCCCTGGAACAGAAGGTCATTTAACAGATCATGTTATGAACAAGGTGTTAACAAATATAATGCTTCAGAGATAATCGATGAAATGATAATGAGTGAGTATTTATTCTTTCGACTGTGATGCAGAGCAAAGAGACTTACAGTTTAGTTATGACTGAGGTACTCTTAAGAGGCCCACAAAACAAACCATGCCATGGAAGAGGGAGACATGGATCTCCTGACCAAGTTTTCAACACTTCACTATCTTGATTGAGCTCCTGTAGCTCATGCTTCACATTGGTAATTACATTAACTGAACATATAAGGGGGGAGATATATGTCATTTAAAAGCTATTATAATTCAAATTGACTACTACTGTTATTTATAATGACTATATATGAATTTGAAGTGCCTGCTTTTGCCTGATTTATATTCTTCAATAGTGAATATTTTCTTATATGTAATTCAATGCTATCTTTCTATAAAAGAAAGAGAATGCTATTTAACTCTTGAATTCAGTTAATTTCTTCCCATGTAGAATACTGGCCAAAATCTTGATCTTGTCACTGGCTGGTGTATGTTGCTTTTGTTTTCAAGATCTGCACTTTTAAAGGCTTTCTCACTCTACACAATCCCCCCATCCCACCCCCCAAAACCCCATATCTCGAGCTTATCACTATCACTAAACCCACTTGTATGGCTTGTAATTTCTACTCTGTTGATCCGGTTACACATTACAATTGGAGACAGATCATATGAGCAATTTTAGCCAACGCAATTGTACTGATCTATGCCCATAAACTAGAAAACTACTGCAAGGTATTGGATTGTGTTATTTCATCTTAATAATAGGACAGAAACTTATTAACTTGGGGAACATCATATCTTGTATTGAAGTTTCTATTACCCTTTCTCCTTTAGAAGAAACAAATTTCATGCAGTAAATCAATAGAGTAAGATCATACCTTCTTCTGTACAAGTAGATTGAGTTGACAAGAATATGCAAATTATACAACAGGTTATCAGTCTTGCAATTACATTATCCAACCCTTCCATCATCCTGTTATCATGCTGGAAAGTTTCCCCATCGGGGTTGTTGGATCATAACCGGGATTTTTATTTATTTGTGTTAATGGGAATCAAGAAAAAATAGTTTAATTTTCAGAAAAAAAAAATCAGCTTATAAGTTTTGTTTGAAGAAGAGGAATTGCCAGGCGACAAAATGGCATCAAAAAACTTGAAGAAACTGTGTTAGATTATCAGTTTGACTTAGGTGTGGGTACAGCTGAGACAATAGGGGGAGGGAAGTGAGAGAATATCAAATTAAAATAATAAAATATTATTTTAAAAATTTTGATTGGCTATGTTTTTAACTAACAGTCTGTATGATTGATATAATTTGTATTTGTTTATTATTAGGTAATTTTTTAGTACATTAAAATAATGTGGCGGAACAACAATTCACGTATTATGATTCATCCTTTGTCTAAAATCCGTCCCTCTCCTTGTCTGCTACTGTGAATGCAGCATCCACGAAATGGGATTTGGCTTTTAATAATCATGTCATGAGTGCGATTAATATAGATCTTCGATTTAGTAATAGTTCATTAAGTATATTTGACTAATTTGTTCCAAAAAAAAATTAAAAGAATGATTGTTTAATTGACTGTTCAAAGAATGGTTCATATTTTTCAAAACGAATGAGGTCAATCTAGAGTACATGGACTTGGCCCAACGAGTAAGTTGGTAGGAAAATCAGTAGAATAGACCATAGAATTGTTAACAAGTTATCTCGGATGTTACAAGACAATGTTGACGCTAGACCAACCTATGAGTCGAATAAAAATATAGAACAGAAATTGAGTAACAAGTTATCTCGGATGTTAAAAGATTAAAACTAACTCATCGCTTAGTTAACAACAATCAAGATAAATCGATAAGTCTTATATTACGTATACGTTCTTGTATGCTCAATTTCTCGAGTTTCAAAGGTGATTTTATGCTCAATTCCAAGGGAACGTGACTAGCCAGCTAATGATTTTGACGATATTTGTCCCTCCGTTAAGGCAACGCATCGAGGACCTTGGACTACCGATCAATTACGAAAGAAACGTGAAGACTTCATATATTTACAAGCATAATTTACATAGAGAATGTTAGTTACTCGAAGAAGACCACGATTGCATCTTCACAGTCTCCATGAAAAAGGAACAATAAAGCATGTTTGATGTGTAAAATTTTTCATGGAAGTTGGAAAATATTTTTTATTTTCCACATTTTTGGCTGTTTGATAGCTAAAATTTTCTAGACAATTGATTTTTCAACTTTGCCTCATTTTCCAGCTTTTCTTTTAATTTGCTTTCCCACCTATTTGGTGGTTTTTTGTTTTTCAGTTTTTTATTTTTATTTTTTTTATTGCAATGGAAACAAATTTTATCCTCAATTATAAAAATAAATTCTCTTTAATAGACAATTTACATTTAAAACAAAACTAAACGAACACCAAAAGATCTAAAATTTCAATATTTTTCACGTGAAAAATTACACTAATCAAACACGATTAATTGACAATTCCAAGTAATTCAATTTCTTGGAATTCATTTTTTTTCCACTTAAATTTTACTCTTGCAATCAAGCGGACCCTTAAAATTTATTCTTACACTCCCTTCTATTCATTTCAATCGTTTCATTAAAAGAACATATTACATTTTTACTTATATTGGCCGTTTCACCACCTTCGGGTAATCGAAATGTTAACGTATATTTATTTTTTCATAAATATCATGATTATTAAGAGAGAAGGAGGAGAAACTCATTGTCTATCGGGAGAAAGTAGTTCAGTTTCACCCACAACGATAACAAGAAATTGTATGACAATATTACTATCAATAAAAATTTCTGAAATCGGTGTACGTGTAAAACAACAAGGCTGAGTTGGAAAACGATCAAGTAAGCTTAAAATGGTGCAATTTATTGGAGGACTGCAGTGAGTACAGATTGGAAAGATAGAGATATTTCTGACATTTAGTGCTTTTACTCCGTCAACAGGGCTAAAATGTAAACTGGTTTCTGAATCTATTGGCTAAAGTACTACGTTGATTGCCATTGTAAGATAGGAAATTGTTTTTTCTAAATACAAATGGTTTGCTGTACAACTTTAGGGTGGAATTCACGAAGGATGGTCGTGAGGTCGTAGAAGTAGCATCGACTAACCCAAAAATTAACTGGGGTCCATTGAAATTCAATTTTCGTAGCACTAAGTGTTACGTCCAAATTGGCCTAAGCCCAATTGATCAAAGCCCAATGGTCCAAAAGTAAAGAAATGACCAAAGCCCGTTTGCAGAGGCACATCGGCCAAAACCTAGAAATTCCGAGGCGCTATTGCTTGAAGCCCAATGTATCTCTTAGGTTCAATATTACCGAAGCACCTTGATGTCGAGGCTCAAGAGAAAGCGGAAGCACTAAACAAATTGATAAAGTTCCAACGTTGAAACACTACTTGTTCAACTGAAGCTCCGAAGCCTATACCTCAAATCGAGGCTTAATAAAACGGAATCCGAAACTCAACTATGACAAATGATGACCTACGATTGAAGATCTTAAAGTGCATGAGATTCTTTTAAAATGATTGATTGGATGGCTACAATGAGTAGAAAGGGTTAATCATGTCAACACATGACATGGGTTGGCCGCCTTCTTCAGAAGCATTTAAGGCGCCTTAAGCTAAGACAGTTAGAAAGGACACCTATGAGATGATGTTTCGGTCGAGGAGATGATGTCACGTATCCCCTCATCCAATAGTTATTATTGTACATGTAATACTATAAATAAACCCTTTTAGTGTCATAACAGGAGTTCGAAAAAAAGCGGGAGATCAATAACACAAATATACTCTCTCTCTTTGATGTTGGAATTTAGAATAACATTGTGCATTTCGATGTTTATTTTGTTTTTTTGTTAATCGTTCATTATCGTATTTTGTTATTCTTTTATTTACCGGATTTCAAACATATTTGTCTCGTGTTAAAAGCTTCTTCCATGTTCAAACTCAACATTTTTTACCAGTAATCTATCAACACGTGTCGGAATTAGCTTGCCAAGATGCGAGTAGGTCCGGTATTTGTTGGCACATTTTTTGTGGTAAACACTAAGAGTTTACGATGTTAGAATATCTTATATTCTTCAGAGTGTTCTGGCTCTCAAACTTTTGTATAAGCACATTCATTTGTAACTCTCCTTATTTCTCTTTGTATGTGCTTAGAGTGTGTTTGATGGTTATTATTGAGGAAAGAATGTATTTTAAATAGTGATATGATGAGAAATTTGTGGTTAAAAAGTAATGAAAAATTATTGATGTGATGAAAAATATTATTTTATCGAAAAATGTGTGGTTGAAAATGAATTTTGAAAGAATGTATGTCAAACAAAGGCTTATTGTACTCCTTAGGAAACTCCAATCGAGCGTAATATTTTTAATATAAAAACAAAATTAATATTGTTTGATATTCAAGCCGAACACTTTCAATCCATTTATCATTTTCTTTACATGGTATCAGAGATCATTAAATTTAAACGAACAATTTGATCTAATTAAGATTAAAAAATGAGCACATGGATTTCAAGATTGATTTGTTCAAATAATCCTCTAAATATGGTATTAGAGCAGGCGAAGAATTTTAGGAAAAAACACCCCCTTCAAAGAATTTAAAATTGAGATTGCCGCTCGGATGCCATAGAGATTTCATTTGTCTTTTAAAATGGTTCCCGATTGTAAGATTTCCTCGTTAGAATTTTTCCAAAAACCCAAACTTTGCCTCGTCGATGTGTTTCTTCACAGTAGAAGAGTCCACAATCGGTAAACCGTCTTTATCGTGTGAAAGGTGGAGTGAACGCCACAGATAATCAACATCATCCCATATGTTATAGTCAAATACGTTGACGTTTCTTAATTCTTAAGTCTATGCCGTGTTAACTTTCGTAAATGTATTATCTACTTGTAGGAAGGGAAGGACTTTTTGATATTAATTCGAAATATGTATATGTGCACACGCAAACACATATATTTGAAATTTTGAACAAAGAATTGTTCATAGCGGAACTTCTTCTTTAATAGTACACAATTGCACATATTCGTACATTATATACATATATAGCTTAATATTATTTATATTACCCAAAACTTGAAAACGAGGCGCGTAGGGGTGGCAAGCAAGCTCTCTCAATTAAAGTGTGGATCAACTTGACTCATGAGATTTTTTTCTTAATTTGGTGGACGAACCGAGCTAGCTTGTAACTCGGGCTAAAATTGCATATTTTACTCATTGAGCTTACGAGCCAATTCACGCGAGAAATTCAAATCTCGTGACATAACTTATTATACTACTTAACATCCTTAGGGGTTAATCCAATAAATTAAAATTATGTTTTGCCTACATATAATTACCCTACTCAATTACCTCAAGTGCATGTTTATAATTTACTCTATAAATTATTAGCAGACCAGTAAGTTCTATAGTTTTACTTTTACTAATAATGATTAATATATAATTAGTTGTGCAAAAAGAAGAAAAAAAAAATACATTTTTTAAGCTACAAATAATTTTCTTGTTTAATTTAAATTATAGCTAAAAAAATGGAAAATTAGCAGAACAAGATACTTTCAAATCTAGCATAAGATAAAATGGTACAATAAGAAATTAATTAATTAATTAATTAATTAATTTTTTTATTTTTTTATTTTTATGATACGGGAGATTTCTGTAATTTATTAAAGGAAAATGAGTGTTTTTGTAATAGTAAATTGTGCAGTATATTGGCGCTACAATTTAATTTGTTGCACCACATTTTAATTGCATTAGGGTCCTCAACATTTTCTCATCGTAGCACTTATTTTCATAACATCTTTTTCTTTTAATTCTTAATCTTTAAAATCCACTAATGAACGCATATCATCCTTGATGATATTTTTGTCTTTGAAATGAGAAATCATTATTTTGTTACACTTTTGTATGTATTTCTAAAAAAATGGTGTAAACAAGTTGTTTTACGTCCTCTCAATGAACATTTTGGATGAAAACCGTTATCAGATAAAAATATGTTAACTAATAGAAGATTGATGATAAGAAGACGATGAAAAAAGTTGAAAATATAAATTCTACAATGTGCAAAGATTAATAATCTTAAATATAATTAAAATTAACATTGATCCTTATTCAATATTCAATGTTATTCTTTGTGGCATTATTAGTATTATAATAACTATATATTTCAATAAACATTAACAACTAAACAAAATAAAAATTTATACGAATTTACACAAATTACCAATATCCATTTTAACTGAAAAATGGTCCAGTTTAAATACATCAATAAATATAGTAAACCAACTTCAAGAATTTTTATAATTTTTTTAACTAAATTAATGTTTCATCTATTCTATGGCCCAATCTTAAGAAGTAGAGAGTTGTGTTTCAATTTCCGGATAACATTTAATTAATTGCTTTGATTGCTTGTTACATTTTTTGTGAAATAAATTTTAGGAGATTCTAATTTCTAAGAGAGTCTTTACTAAACTTGTCGATAATTTTTTTTAAAATTTTGGTGAAATTAATTTTTTTAGAATGAATGATTTGAATTAAGTGTTTGAATGATTCTAGTATCTCCACCAAGAAGGTATGTGTACAAGAAATAATTGCTGAATTTTTTGGAATGAAAGTGGTTCAAGGAAAGGTTCCACCCCAGGGCATAGCTTGATGCTGCCTGCCATTTCAAAGACTGGATGTGGATCTTCATCGGGTTTGGGAGGGTTTCAAGATGGTGAACAGACGAATGCGAGAGGCAAAGAAGTAGATGTCATGTCATTTTCCCGAATTTTGCAAATTGGCACTTTTATCAAAGAAACAAGATTATTAATTCCTATTATATCATTCTATTTGTCTTCTACTTTCTGATAAAGTAGTATTATTCTTATAACAAACATGCACGGGTTTAGTATTCTTTAACTGAAAGATTTAGTTATTACTGGGTCCTCAATTTATGGCCTATTTGGATGTCCATTCTCCTCAATTTATGGCTCTTGCAAGTAGCATGAATGACTACTTTCTTGACTCTTCTGCATAATTTTTAGGGACATCTATCTTATGAAACAAACGAATATAATTCATGTTTATTTTGTGTGCTCACGTTGAACAGCTGAGGTGGTTACTTGAATGAATTTCCAAGACGATTAGTTCAGTTGTGCTGCACACACAGTGTGGCGGTACGACGTACAATTTGATTTCTACTACAAAACAAAGTTTTGTACTTCTCCAATAATGTCCTGTTTGGTGGGCCTAGGATCATAGTCAGACATCATTTGCTATATTTTAATGAGCCTTCTACATGAACAGGGCCGCGTACGCTTGCAGTAATAATCCTATTTTAATTATCAATTTTCTATTCTCGAATTATGTTTATTGGAAGCAGTATTAAAAAGAAAAAAACAAACGTAAAGTGTGATTAGGCGTAAAAATCAAATTTTAAACTTTATGAACCTAGGCAAGACTTAGATGTAAAAAAAAAAAGTGTTTTCTTATTTTTAATATTATTTAAAAAATTTAATCATTCTAAAAATTATTTAATAATTTAAATAATACATGCTAAACGTCTAAAATTATAAAATAATGTTTACTTGATAATTTCTACAATTAATCAATTATATAATTTTCAAAGAAAAACTTAAAATTAAAATCAAATAAAAGACATTCAAAAAAAGGAAAAAAAATAATTGAAAAATGCCTCTAAGCGTACATTAAGCAGTCAACTTAACAGTTGATCGTTTAATTTCGCTCTTATTGTCGAGGCGTGACTTTTCGTCCACGCTTTGCACGTAGGTGACGTCTAAGCGTCGTCTATGTGCACTTTTTAGAACACTGATTAAAAGAGACACTAATGTTTAGTTCTTATTTATGTGTCTTATCCGAACAAAATCATATATTATTATTTCTTTAATTTCAAAAATATTAAATTTAAGCATATCCGAACATGCAATGGATAACTTTTAGAACGTAATATTTACTAATCAAACATTTTAAATTAAAACAAGTTCTTGTTTCAATAAAGGCAAAAAAAAAAAAAATTTACATTAAATAAATATTTCAAAAATTAGATATGTGAAGGAATGTAAATGTATTGAAATTACTCGACACAGAAGAATACCTCAACATTAAACTATATATTTTGCAATCACTTATTTAGTGTATTCGATGCACAATTTTTAGGGAATTTTGCTAATGGTATATCAAAAGATGTATCTAAGGGGGGATTTTATTTAAGTGGGTCACACCCCCATGTGAGGGGGGTGTAATTCCTTAGGTACACCTCTATGCTAGCAAAACCCCCTTTTTAGGAGAGAATGTATTTTTTTGTGATGTGATGTAAATATGTGGTTGAAAAAAAAATTATTAATGTGATGAAAAATATTATTTTATTGAAAAATATGTGGTTGAAAATGAGTAGATGAGAATGTGGCTCAAACAGGGGCTTAGCCCTGTTTAGTGGAAACTAAAATCTAAATTTTAATCTAAATTAAAGTCAATAATTAATTTCAACCACATATTTCATGGACTCCAGAACTTTTCAAACTTAAATTTCATTAGGAGTGAGCATGTTTTGGTTCGATCCGGTTCTAAATGGAATCGAATCGGACCGATCCAACTGATTCCGATTCGGTTATGTATATTGAAAAAAATTATAAAATAAAGTATAAAACTACTTGTCAAATAAAAAAAAAAAAAGACAAAAATAGAGTATGAACCCACCGTCATTCTTATAATCTAACAATACAAAAAAATTGTTAAACAAGCCAACAAACAAAAATCAATTCCAAATCTCAATATCAACTTTTAAAAATGGAAAAATAATAAACTATTAAACACGATATAAACGGTAAAATGTCGATCAAAAATTATCTTTTAAGAAAATTCATATAACAATAACCAAATTATTTTAATAATTTTTAAGGATCGTGATTCTTGATGGTCGACCACTTTGAAAACAATGATAAATTTGAAATATTGAACAAAAAAAAATATTTTTTCTATTGTGTTATATTAAAACTATAAATTTCTAAAATATTTATAAAATTATTTAGACTTAAATTCCAATTACACATTGAAGGAAGGAAGAAGAAGCATATTAAAAATGGAATTTTAGTGTGAAATAATTTTAGGGTCTAATGTTTAAAGTTGTAGTTCATCTTCGTTTAAGTAAAAAGGAAAAATTGAAAAAATTGAATATTTGAAAAAATTGAATTCATTGTAGGTTCTCAAGACAATACCGAAATCGATCGGTTCTCGATGTACGAACCCAAAACCGATCCATTTAGTAGAGGAATCAGAGCCAAACTGATCGGTTCTATTTGGTTTCGATCTGATTCCACCAATTCACGGAAAAAATGTCAACCCATACATTTTATTAATTTTTATCAAAATTTGTTAAAAAATTATTTATAATCTCCACTAAACAAGGACTAAATATGTGTAGAAAATTAAATATCGAAATATAAATTAACTAATTTGTGTACTTCTATTATTTCCATTTATTGGCAATTTACCTCTTTTAATTATCTTTAATTGTCTTTTAATTATCTAATATTATTTCCAATATTAACGACCACTGCCACGTGGGAATTGTTTGTTTTTTCCAAGGGCAATTCCGTCCCTCAAAGTGCAACTTGCATATTTCTCAGGGAGTGTCGTACCCAAATTTGAGTTCGAAGGATAATACAAGTAGCATTATTCATAATATAAATATCAAACATTCTTTACTCAAGTCGTTCCACAAAATTACGAAGCAAATAAACGTCAACGGGTTTGTGCAACTAATCGATTACGTCGATTTCTGGTGATTTTTCCCTCTACTTGCAAGATCATTGCAATTTGTGTGATCTAAAATTTATTGTTCATATATCAGTTATTTGTTGGTGAGTTCGCGCTTGAATATGAATCGTGTCTGTTGTTAAAATTTTCTGATCCTTTTTTCTTTGAGCTTTGGAATTCAGGTAAATGAAATCGGATTATCTCTGAGTTTCCATTTTCGCTTTTTATAAAGCTATTTGTTAATTTTTATTTTTAGTGTGATTGTTGGGGTGGTGTTGTGGAACATGAACTCATTCGTTTAGTTTTGATATGGGAAAAGAAGAAAAATTATCTCGTTTTACTAAGAGCTGATGTTTCGTAGGTAGGGACACAAGAATGGAGAGGGAGCAGGAATTGGAATGGAAAGCAGCGCAGAGCATTGTGATAAACGTGGAACTTGTTGCTGCAGCGAAAAGTCAGCTTGAGTTTCTCGCGGCAGTTGATAAGAATCGTTGGCTCTATGAAGGCCCTGCTCTAGATAGGGCCATTTATCGGTAAGAATCTGTTCCTCAGAGTTGCTATATTTAATCAGTTATTATATTTTGATGCTTAATGGAAAATAAGTTGCATAAATTTCATTTAAATGCTGTTTTTGTTATTTAGTTGAAGGATGGTTTATGTTTTATTGATTCAGGAGATTATTACTAATAATCTCTTGTAATTTTATGTATAATTATTCTTGATGCAAAAGTCGAGACTTCAATTCTTTTCAGAGCTTATTATGTAGAGCTATGGATGTGTTGCTCTGTAACATCATTTACAATTTTACCCAGTTTGCCTTTTTGTGTAATCACTGGAACGATTCAAATTGACATGTTTTCCGACTCTAGGTTTTTGTAGAGGTGGGAAAGAGGTCAATCTTTTTGCTTAAAGAATTGCTGCTGATTGAATATAACCATGTGTTTTAGGTTGGTCTTAAAATGAACCGAATAGAAAGGAAGGTTGTTTGCACAATGCCCTTTTGTTAATTAAAAAACTAAATATTTGCACGTGCCAGTTTGAGGTATTTGGTAAGTCAGCTGATAAGGATAGTTAGTAGGGATACTGGATGACCTTTTATTATATCATCTTCATGCTTTGGTTCTGGCTATTTAGTATAAGAGCTTGCTAATCACTTTTCAGGTACAATGCTTGTTGGCTTCCCATGCTGGAAAAACATTCTGAATCCCCTTTCTTTGAAGGACCTTTAGTTGTCCCTCTTGATTGCGAATGGGTCTGGCATTGTCACAGGCTTAATCCGGTAAGTTTCTGTACGGTCTATATGACCATCATTTCATCATTATTTCTTATTTCATCATGTGGAATGTCAATTGTGAACTCATCTTTCAGGTTAGATACAAATCTGACTGTGAGGAATTCTATGGAAGAATACTTGATAATCACTGTGCCGTTTCTTCTGTAAGAGGAATTTCAGAAAAGAAAACTGAAGAAATTTGGAAGAAGTTGTACCCAGAAGAGCCATATAAGATGGATTTGACCAGCATTCTTCAAGATAATAACTCTGGAAAATTAGGATCTAAAAAATTCACCAAATATGATCTGGTCTTGGCTGTTAAAAGGCAAAGCCCATTCTTTTACCAGGTAACCTAGTCTTAACCATCGTACTTGCTTGGTTCCTTTTATAAGCTCAGATTTCATATCTACTTGTAATAAGTTCAATTTTTACATCCACAAATGTTGGCCTGCATTCACAGTGTCAATATCACATCCTTTTTCCATCACTTCTTAAACTAGGATCCTATATATATCATCAGTAACTAAACTAGATTTAATATACTACAGGTGTCCAGGCCCCATATGAAGAATGATCTCTATCTTGAAGGAGCTGTGGCTAGGTACAAAGGATTTTTGCATATAATTAGAAGAAATAAGGAGAGATTTATAAAGAGCTTCTCTGTTCCAACTTATGACATTGACCTCATCTGGCACACTCACCAGTTGCATCCAGCTTCTTATTGCAAAGACCTCATAGAAATAATGGGAAAGGTTTTAGAACACGATGACACAGATTCAGACAGAAGTAAAGGGCAGAAGCTGGATAATGGATTTTCTGGGACGACCAAACAATGGGAGGAGATGTATGGTTCCAGATATTGGAGAGCAGGAGGAATGTACAGGGGCAACTCCCCTTCACCTGTTAGGATGACTCCTTACATCACCGACATTGATGCCAGGAAGGTGGCTGCTTCCTATGAGAATCAGAAACTTCGTGATATGAAAGTGTTGGAGGTAGTTCTTAAGGACCTTATGTAGAATTCCTACAATGTTCTCTTTCAGTATTTTTTTTATGTGCAACCACATAGCATTGGACACACAAAGATGGATGTTTTTATTTGTATTGAAGAAAATTGAAGCATTTTGATTGTTAAAATGTTATATAACAGAGAATGGGAAGGATATCTGGAAGTCTGGAACCTTTCTTAACAAAGTGAAGAAAATAACAAACTGATTTCTATCCTTATACTTAGGTAACTAGTGCATGCAGTTATACGCAACCATGATTCATGATTTCCTTTTCATTTACCTTCCCCTTTAAGCTATCCTTTGCCCCCATCTACCAACCCACAATTATATAGGAACTGACCCAAGCAAGAAGAATGGAGTGTTGGTTTCCACATTGCCATCTTGAATAATTGGAATAAATCCATGCTGAATTGAATTGAATTTACAAGTCCAAACTGCTTGTGATGTACATACAAATTTACCTTAAATTTATTACAAACTAATTGCCATTTCTACTAAGCCAAATGCCATTTGGCCTGTATCATGTATGATAATCTGTCTAAGAAGGATCTAGCCTTTCACCCTGTTAGAATTTCAATGAACAGAAATTGACCTACAAGCTCTTTATTCACTTTATCTTACTTTAGTTTCTCAACAAACATGCATTTCTTGTACAAGTTCTTTGGTGTTTAATTGAAATTTAATGTCTCAAAAATTCAACTGAGGCAGTTATGATCAAATTAATTTTGCTAAACTGAATCCATTGCATTTGTTTGGACATTGATGTTTGATTTCTCTTGACATATTGAGCTTTATCGATTTTTTTTACCTATAGAGCGTGTAGTACATATTAAAGAACTAAGTTTGCTTTAAAATATGATTTCAAATCAATAATGCTAGTTTTATGCATCTTCTCTTCATGCATTCATGTGAAATAGTTTGTTGAAAGATGTTTCAGGCGTAATTTCATTTGCCTTTCAAATGAAAATATCCGTAGTTCCACTACCTTTTGGCCTGTAAAAGGAACAGGTTTAATTCCACAGAGTGATTCCTCCTTCCTGTTCGACTTTTTAAGAGAATGTGTGTGGCAATGGACGATGTTGTTCAATTATTTCCTTGCATAAGATGTTTGTGGAACTTTTCAGGTCATGTTGGAGTTTGTAAGTGTGAGGAATCTGCCAGTGGAACACAAGGGAAGTCTCTTGGTGTCCTTCAGTAAGACACAGCCTGATGCAATCTTCAATGCAAAGAGAAGCCTTACAATTTTGTCTGAATCTGGGGAGAAACAGGTGGCTTGTTTTCAGTGTGAACCTACTGGGCAACTGCTCCTTGAACTTATGTCCTGCTCAACGTCCAGTTTACTGGTATCAAAGTCATCCAAAACTATGGGCTCAACGTCAATATCTCTTGAAGATTTCCAATCACCAGACTCTCTTACAGTGGAGAAATGGTTGGAATTGGTGCCATTTTCTAACATCTCAGAATCCAAGCCAATCAGCTTACGAGTTGCCATCTCAGTTACTGTACCAACCCCAGCACCATATGTACTTCGTATGATTCGCTCTCAACCATTCTCAAAAAGTTCTTGCCTTTTTCCACGTCCTGTAAGGGTTCAATTTGCTAAGAGTTGGACACGTATCATTGATGAGGGTGGAAATGAGATCATCAACCTGCAGATTAGGTAATTAAATTTCCACTTCCCTTCTACCAGAAATTGTGGTTCCTTTGAGGACTTTTGGCATGTGTGCAGATGTGTACATTATACAGCTATTTTTCCGAATATCACAACCCATTATAATGGCAATTTTCTAGTAACATGAATATTGGCTTTTTGAATGAACAAGTTTGATTGTGGCATGACATGTTTAACATGTTCAGGTCCTGGATGGATCTATATCTAATATGTCTATGCTTTTCCACTTGCTTCCAAAGAATTGAAGTACATTTAATTTACCTCTGATATTAAGCACTGGCAAGCACTTGTAATTATGAATTCATACAATTGGTTTTTATGGATAAAATATAAGTGGGTATGTGGGCATGCACATGTAATGTTCTTTTGCACCATAGAATGCAATTACTGCTGGATAAAGGAGAGAAACTCGATTTGACTGAAGATTGTGGATTAGCTTGGGACTGACTGGTGCTTTTGTACTTGTACAATCCTAAAAAACAATCTGGAACGTGTATCTTCGCAGACTGAATTGTTTGTAATTCATTTGTGTTAAAGATGTGCAACTGTAATGGATCTCAATCTGAGAATGTTTTTCTTTCATCTTGTTAAAACTTGAATTATGCTTAGGATTTAGGTTTTGTGGTCTTGTTGCAGGCATTCCAAGAAGTCTAAGAGCAAGAAAAACAATATTAGAAGGGAGGTGGTTGGCATCACGAAATCTGGTGAAACAAGTACTCTTGCTGAGTTTGTGGAGAAACAATGGTCATTAATAAATTCTCCATGGTCCCTTCAGCTTCCATGTACCAACAATGATGATGGCCACCTCTTGGAGCTAACTGGTCCTCGGACTGTAAGTGTTCCACCTTATTATCCCATGGAAGCTGATTGTGCACATTTCATTAATTTAGATTTTATTCTTCCATCAGAAACCGTCTATTTTTTCTTGTATTCTGAGGTTGCAATGATTTCTTTCTGGCCAATTGAGGATATTTTGGTCCAAGACTAGCAATGGTTGTCCAGATTTGGAAAAAGAACTGAGTTTTCTCATTTTCTCTTTTGGATATGCATCCTATCATGGGCGTTTATTACAATATCTATGCTTCTTTTAGTTTAATAATTAGGATCAAGGATTCCTTTATTAACAGACACATACGTAATATCTTAATATCGTAATGTTCTGTTCTATTGGTTCTAACATGATTCATGATGTCTTGAAAACATTTCATTGCCTCAGGCTGTTAACTTTATCACTGTAACAATTAAAAGAAGGTGGGTGCGCTGTATATATCATGACCAGCCTCCTCAACAAAAAATAAAAAAATCTCACAGCGTCCAAATCAGTTTCCTTACAGATAAAGTAATTTATCTGGTCTCTTCTTGCTGCATTTGTGCAACTATTAATTCCTAAATCACCTTTTCATATGTAACCACCCATTCAGCGGACTAATTGGAAATCAAGAGTGAAAAGCATATGTATCAATGAATTCTGTCAATATTACAAAACTTATCAACTGTTATTGTTTTGTTGTATAGCCATGACTTTTGTATCTCTTTCTCTCTTACAGGTGAGACTTTTCCTTGGTGGAAGGCTGGATTATGAATCAAAGCACTGCAAGAAACACAAGATTGAAGATGAACTTGAACGTAACCTGATTACAGCAGTAGAATTCTCAGCAGAAGACCCATATGGCAGGGCAGTGGCATTAATTGACTTGAAATATGGTACTCTCAAGGTAATTTCCTTCTAATAAATGAACTTCTGATATTTTTATCTTAAATAAAGCATTTTGGCCCTGCATCACTGAGGAGTTGTTTTTTTTTTTTTTTTTGGGATATTTAGGTCAAAGAAGAGTGGTTCCTTCTTCCTGGCTCTTTACTCGCTTTTATGCTTGGTAATATTTCGAGGAAGGAGGGATACAATAGTTTCACAACAAGTGACAAGACAATGAAGAAAGAAGAGTTGACTGAAGAGGTTGATGGATTCCCTGCAGAAGGCAACAAAATGAACCTTACCTCCGGGAAAA
Source organism: Fraxinus anomala (assembly GCA_903798345.1). Lineage (NCBI taxonomy): Eukaryota > Viridiplantae > Streptophyta > Magnoliopsida > Lamiales > Oleaceae > Fraxinus > Fraxinus anomala. The sequence continues at coordinate 26,116 of CAIGRN010152347.1, forward strand.
AGGAAGAGTTGGACATAAAGGTTGCCAAAATGAACTCAGTGACACCTACGAAGGGTGGGGGGACATTCAGTGGCGGTTGTGGTGGTGGAGGATGTGGCAGTGGTTGTGGAAATGCCATGAGGAATGAGGCTTCTGGCGGATGTGGTGCCGGATGTGGGGGCGGATGTGGTGCCGGATGTGGTGGTGGGTGCGGAAACATGGCAAAATGTGGAGGTTGTGGCGGATGTGGTGGCTGTGGCAGTGGTTGTGGCAATAAGTTAGCCAACGGCGGTTGTGGTGGATGTGGCGGCTGTGGTAGTGGTTGTGGCAATAAGCTAGCAAATGTAACTGGTGCTGGTGATGGCTGTATTAGCGGACAGCCAAAGCAAGCTACTACCCAAGCAAATGAGATCCTTGTCGCATAATATTCATGCCTACCTGCACTTTAAATGTTTTCGTTATATCAGAACTTGGAAGCTCCTGTACATCCTATCGTCTCTTTCATCCAGCAACTTACCAGTATATGAAGGTGTGCGATCCATATACGAGCGTGGAAGGTAAATGTCTGTACCCAAAGAATGGCACAGTTCATTATGAAAATCTAAATAAGGCGTTACACGTTTCTCGATAATTGCTTCAAAACAATTACAACTTTGTGTTGATTGTATCCTGTGTGTTTGTAATAAAATAAACTTTTAGCTTTCTACTATTCTGAAAAGATGCTACAAGTGTGCCTTGCATTTCTAGTTAATGTTCCAAATTCCCCGAGTTGCAGTTCAAAAGGAATGTTGTTAGAATCTCAAGGGAATAGACTGCTCTTTGGAGCGATTCGCTCAAGATTACTTTTTAAATCTTGATTAGCATGGTGTATATTGCATGTTATTTAAGAAATATGAGAAGTGTCACTTTCTGACTCAACAAAATCCACTACTAGACCCATTTTCTGCACAATGAAATTGCAAAATGTGTAAGGCTGTGATGCGGCCACGTTAAGTCCCATTTTGACAATTAGTATTTGAATTTTTTTTTTTCTACATATTCATTTTCAATCATATATTCACCCAATAAAATATTCTATACGTAAATTTTAAATTTTTCCCAATTTTTCAACCATACAATTTCATAAAAATCACTATTAAAAATATTGTTTCGGTCAAATGACCATCAAATATGGGCCAAGTGGGAAGCCGGAAGCCCCACCACTCCAAAGTGGTCCAGTATGGTATGCACTGTGCATGACTGGTAGCATTTGTCGCTTGTGCTTCATTTGAATTTTTCCTTTTTCTCGATAATTAATTTCAACCACGTATTTAGAGAATCTATAATTTTTCAACCATATATTTTATTCATTTTTATCAATCTTGATGTTTAACTACACCAAATAGGGTCTTAATCTTCTTCATTAGTGTTAAATTATTCATAGATGATGCTTCACATCTACCCTTTTTCCATACGAAAATCAAGATTTGCTTTATCCAATTAGCTGAATATTAATGGTGATTTTCTAATCTCAAGCAATGGAATTTTTTTATTTTTTATTTTTCATTTTAGTCGTATGAATTAAAACTCAGATTTTAATTTAAATCAAAGTAACCATATCATAGGATTCGCAACTTTTCAACAACACATTTCATCGACTTTATTAAAATTTATTAAAAATCAAATTTTAACACCAAATAGGGGCTTAATCTGTAAAATAAATATTTCATTCTACGTGGCAATTAATAATGGGAAATATTGAGTTACTTATATCATCTATAAACAAATAATTTTATCGTTACCTATGTAATTAACTTTATTCCCCAAGAATCTCCGGACAAAAAATTGAATAAAAAACCTCCTCCATTTAGCCTTTTTGTAACAGAAAAAAAAAAAGGCAAATATTCGTCAATTCTTTCACATATACGTTCTCATTAATACTTGAATAGAATTAGCCATTGATGATACCTATTGAGAGAGAATGGTAGGGAAGTAGTGGGTGGGTGGTGTGTGGGGTAAGGGTACCCGACTTTCTCTCAAGACGGAAAGTCTGAACATATTCCAACTCTGTTCTGTTGTGATTCATTCATTCAATACTTTTTTCCACTGTCAAATTCTAAAGTAGCCTCTCTCTATCTGTGCAATTGCTAGAAAATTGATTTTTATCTTTTTCGATTCTTCTGAATATATTTGTATACCCAAATCTCAACAGGTTGCGCAATTATTGCTATTTTACAGGTTCAATCAAATCCAACACCACCCGCACAAACCTTTAACCTGTGTTGTGTTGATTTCTTTTTATTCAACGATGACTGATGAGTTGCTCTTATGTTTCTTCAGCATCGTGTGCAGCGAGAAATTTTAGGTGTTAATTTCTGCCTCTGCTCATAGCATTTTGACTCTTTTAAATGTTCAATTTTTAAATTGAATTTTGTGAATCCTGTTTTTGAGCTGGGATGCTTATTCGGCTCTTTGGATCTGGTCAAATTCATTTTAATTTTTTTCCTTTACATTGTTATCAGTGTAGAAGTGTTAGATCTTGTTTAATTTTGTACTGTTGAGATGTAGATTGTCTCATTGGTACTTGAACACTAAGCATGTACATCTTAATGTGCACTACATTATTTATATACACAAATTGACTTGATGACCAGCTCATCAATACAATTGAATTGTGGATGAGTGCTCTTGGAGTAGTCGGTCTAACCCTGAAACTATGACTTCGTGCTTGGATGGCAGCTCAAGATCACCTAACTGTAAAAGTTCCATGTTTGTCAAGAAAACCTGTTTGTCAATTTTACTTAAGAACTTAGTCACGGATGTCTCCCTAAACTTGTCCAACCGTGTTTGTTGGAATTCGGAAGTTATTACACGATTACGAAGTAAAGATGCTTGAGCAAAGATTGATTAATCAAGATGTGAAGATGATATGTTGCTTCTTATAAGCTGCTTTCTAGTAAATATCACCCGGTTTTCAACACATTTTAGTAGGAATTACTTTGTTAAACGTGTTAGGAGGAAATACTCAGTTTTCTTTTGCTAATCGTGATTCTGCCAATTATCATAAGAGTGTAATATTCTGTAATATTATGGTCATCATACAAATGCATTTGTAATATTACAGTTTCCCTAACACAGTATTGATCTGTTTAGGTACAGTCTGTTCACAATATTCATTTTCTCTTGATTCCTGATTATATTGGACATTGTTCACACTGAACGTTGCTTTTCGATGCATAGGCTCAATGGTGGGCCGGTGAGAACATATAGAACTCTTTCTTCTTACATAGTACGTTTCATAGTGCTGATAATATTTTCTCATCTCTACATTTGTTAAGTTTCTGTTATGTTTATTTTCAATTTAATCCTCCTTTGTTTGCTTTAATATATTTTATTATAAGAGAAATACGTTCTTGTCGAGCCAGGTTCAAAAGGAACCTCTGCAGTCTATCATTTTATGCACATGCTTTAAGAGTTATTCATAGTGCAAGTACTGTGGATAAACATAATGCTTTAATTTGTAATGCTTCAGATGTTTCAAGTTTGAGTAATATATCTATCAGATTCCAGATGTAATTGGAATATCAGAAGCTTTGACCTTGCACACATAATATATATAAAATTTGGAAGCAATGTTTATTGGGCAAGGAAAAGATGTGATTTAAATAACTAACCTTGCTTACCCATTGTGGATATGCAGATGACAGAGATGATAGCCTTGTAAAATTTGCTTCTTATGAAGGCTAGCACACTGTTGGTGGGCAGCTATTGCAAGTACTGGTTGAACTACTAACATTTATCATGTAGCAAAAGAATTAGCTACGTTCCTGAGAAGATGTAGGACTGCTGAACATCTAGTCTTTCCTTAGCCAATAGAATTGTTGAAATCTATTTCCCTCGGGTAGACCAAGATAACATTTTAAAGGAATCTCCAACTTATAGCCTGTTGAGTATTAGCCCCCATGAATATGCGCCAGAATTAGAGAAGACAATAATGAAAGAGTGGAACATGGCATATACTTTACCTTTTGAAATGAATTGAGAATGATGCATGTTTAGCACTTTTTCATAGGTGAAGATGGAAAATTGTGCATTATTCCAATCATGTTTTTGTCCTCTCTATTCAACATTTTTTTTTAATAATGCTATGTAGCGCCATTGGTGCTATAGCACCATTCTTTTGTGACATTCAAGTGATAAGTCATCTTAAATAGAACTCATGTTTCTACAATAAGATATTAATTAGCCACTTAAATGTCATCTAGACTGGTGCTTAGCACCAATGTTGTTAAATAACATTACTCTATATTGCTAGGCACTTAAGCTCATAGCGTTTCAGTTATTTGTCAGTGCTTTTGGCTGCCATAGATTGGATTCTTGTAGTCCTTAAAAGAATTAAGTATTATTCATAATTCAGTGAAATGATAGGAAAATAAGGAGGCGTGTTTTTAAAAAAAATCATATGACGAAATTCTTGCTAGTTAAAATTCCCACTATAAATTTCTTTGAATCTCCTTTCTAAGACCGAAAATTTGGAGTGAACGTTTGAGGAAAAACTTGGAGATTTTGCTTGATTGGAATTTGAATGAAGACTTCTCTTCTTTTCATTTTCACTCTCCGACATTTGCTTTTTTCTTTCTTTTTTTTTTTCCTGAAATGGTTTCCAACTTTTTATTTAGGTTCAGTCTATAGAAATGCATGTTGTAGCATTGTTGGATCATATTTTAAATTGTCTTCAGCAGGTAAATCCACTTTAACAGAAATAAAAACTTGCAATGCCCTTGAGAACTCAGTATTTTGTTTACAAATCTCCACCAGTTCCCTTTGCAGTACAACAGTATCTTCTATTATTTACCCCTTTGGCATCTATGTCTAAACTACACTTACGAATTAGCAGACAGCCCCCACCCCCAACCCCACGGCCAAATTTCTTTTCAGTCTCCCTTTTAAGTTGTATTGTTGTTAATGAATGTAAAGTTGGGATTCTTGTGCACATTATTCTAATTTTTGTCCAATTTAGTGTTTGTTGCCTGAATTTTGAATATTTGTTTTGTTCGGTCAGTCTGATTGCATAAATTATTCTATTATTTGATAAAGGCGGCCAACTAATTAGGAAGGACCAGGGATAAGTTCACTCTGATAGAATATTTCAACTATAAAAGTTGTTTGTTTCTAGGTCTTAATAATTTAATTTAAACGGGAGTTGAGGTCCACATTCTTCATGCTGATTTTTGAATGTCTATGCAATACGAATCTGCTTACAGAGCTTTTGTCAAACAATTTTTTATGTAAATACATTCTTTTCAATTTTCTTAAACGATGTAGGACTAACCGGGGAAAAAATTAGGTTCTACCTGGAAGATTGTTAGTCTTCTGTGCTTTCCTTGAAATAAAGTCGCTGGTATCAACATGCCCACCTAACTTGTAACCAAGGAAAGTTCATTTTCATCAACGAGTCACCCATGATGCTAAGACTTTTACAGTTCACATGCTTGTATCTGATTAATTTGTGCGTTGGCAAAGTGTGTGTACTGATGCTGAATTAATGTTTCTGCACATTTATGTGCCCTACTCTTAGATTGTGGTCATTTGTTGTCTAATCTTTTTTTCATGGCATCACGATGCTCTAGTCTGTCACTATCTTATTAATTAATTTGAAGAAATTAGTTTTTTAAGAAAAGGTCCATGCTCATTGTCTGCAGGGCCAACATTTGGAGTTCCCGCTTTGTGGATAGCAATTTATGCAAAAGAGCCCGCCGAGGTATTTTTACATGCTTACAGCTTACATTTGCCAGTTCGTAGTGCAATGAGTTCTTCAGAATTTCAACGAGCACAAGTTCAAGTTCAATCATGGTATAAACTAATATATTAGTGAAATTGAAAATTAAATTTAGGACTGAAGGAAAAAAGACATCAGAATTTCCCTTACACTTCCCACAACTGACTGCTCTGTACATTTTTATCGCTGTTCTCCTACTTTGAAAATCATTCTGTATACAAGTACCAAAACCTCTCTGCAATTTACCTGCTATCTTAGCACCCTAATATTAGAAGTCATCTGTCTATTATAAAAATTCTTCAGTTTTTACCTTACACTACACTAATGCTTGTCAATGATGCCTTGTCATTCTCTTTACACTTCGAATATCTGCAACTATCGGAATACAAGAACCACCATTGCTTCCCTTCTAACAAACAAAAACAACCAAGGCAAAGAAACCCCGCGAGCACCACAAGTAATCAACCATCCAGAAGAAACCAAAACCAGACACAAATATCTCCAAACATTTCCAGTTCTTTCCTCGCTTAGCATGGGTTATCCTTGTTTGCAACAAAAGGTGACTGTACACTATCCTCATCAGAATCACTCCTGGAAGAACTCTCGGAATCTGAATCTGCAAAATCAAATATAACACATGTAAAAAACCATCAATTACGAGGAAATCTCGACTAAAATTATCTTGTATAGAGTTTATACCACTGGAAGAGGAGGAATCACTGCCAGAACTGGAGCTACTAGAACTGCTCGATTCATTACTTGCACCAACAGCATCCCTCTCAATCTCCACAGGGGGGAAATTATTTACAGGAATCTCCTCTCCGATATCAACATCCTCCTCCCCAACCACATCCCCTTTCTTCATCTGTTGCCCCTCAGTCTCCACAGGCTCATCTTTTGGCGAATCCTGTCCACAAAAAGAAAACTATTATCAGTCGAAACTAGCAGCAAATATCTGGAAAAAATAGTCAGATTATAGTGATGCAAACCACTACCTGGGCAAGGATCTGTTTTGCAGGAGTCACCTCTTGAAAAAGCATTTGCCTCTGAAACTTGCTTACAGCTTTCTTGTGATATCCTACAAACCTATCCAGTTCCCACAATGTTTCATTGTCTAGAATCTCAATATCAACCTCAATCTCATCACCCTCCTGTAGCAAGTTTGAAGTCCTCTTTTTCACAATTTCAATCATTTGATCCAGTTTCTCAGAAGGCAACTCTTGTAAGACAGCCCCCAACTCTTGCTTCTCCTCAGAAGTCATATCCCTCTTGTATGGATCCTTTGCTTTTGGCTTTGGCAACTTCCCTGACCTAGTTATTGGTTGCAGAGAAGGAGACACCGTAACAGGTGACTTAATATTCTGCACCTCAGCCGGTGAGTTCAATTGTGGCCGCATTATATCAGATGTTCTAGCCATCAATATTGGTTCATCCAAACTTATCTGCAATGGAAGATGTTCTGATTCAGGAATGTTTTTTGGATGATTCAATTGCTCTGCTGCAGCAGCTGCCTCTGTTGCAACATTGATTTTCCTCTGGTCAGCTTCATACTTCTTACACGCTTGGTTAAACATCTCTTCAAACAGGCTGAGTAAAGTCTCTGCCATGATGTGCACATCTTGCCCTTTAGGATTGTAGATCATAGCATTGTTGAAAGTCTGCCTCACATCAGCTGCAAAATCCAGCGAGCTGTCATACTCATTCTTTTCCAGCCGAAATTTCACAGTACCAAGGTCCATCGGACTCTTGATAATTAGATAGTAATCGTGAAGCCCTAAACCCTTGACATCAACGGGAGTATTGAAAACCCAGCCATGTTTGTGCTTCATCAATTTCGTCAAAATCTGACGACACCTCTTCATCATGCTACTATGAACCTTGTTCATTGATAAGTTAGAAACCACAAAAGGCCGCTTTGGCTTTCTGTCATAGGGACATGAGTGTGCCCCTGCTCCTCGCCTTTTCCCCAAATGCTTCTTGCCATTGTTCTTCCCGGTGGCTTTCATTGTCTGCTTCTGAGTCGGAGCATCCACTGCAAGCGAATTTGGTTGAACCATAGTTGGCCAAAAGGGGATACTGGGACGAACCCCATGGTCTCGAGACTCAATCCGGTTCAAAAGGTTCCTGACCCGATCTAGATCCGAGAACAAGCGCTTTTTGAGCCCTTTCTTCTCTCTTCTAGAAAGCTCATTCAAATTGTACATCATATACTCGCCATGGACAGAAATAGGCTTATACGTGTACGCTGGCGGTTTATCTGAGGAATCCAGGGGCAGAACTGGTCTCGTAGATGGATCATTGGTATGTCGGAAATGAGCTCTAGGTGAGGGTTCATGGATCTGTCTGAAACTAGGGTTAGGTTTAGGGTTTGGAATTGGGGCTAGAATCGGATTGATAATTTGGTTTGGATTCAACCGGGTGGTGAGAGGAGGTGTAGTACTATTATATTTCTTCATGTAAACATTTCTTTCGCCCCAATAGCCTTCATTCTGACTCGCCAAAACGGCTGATGCCATGTATGTGTAGAGACGGAAAATTTTACAATTTTGGGATTAGATTACGGCGGCCTATCTCCGGCTAGAATCCATCGGGAAACTACACCGCCATCGGCTGGAAGAGAGATGAAAGGAAATTTTGGGGGCAAAATAGAACTATAGAAAGAATAGAGACAGGGTTTTCAAGACCCTCTCTGTGATTTGGACGAGAAGAAGGGCAGGGCACCACCTCCTCTTAAAGGCAAGCCAGATCTGCCCGCTTCTGTTTCGGGCGGATCTGATGCCGTTTATTTTTCATCAAACGGTTAAGATGAATCCCACCGCTGCCCGATATATTGACCTGACCACCTGTCACGGACGGCTCGGATCTAGGTTTTCGATGACGTGGCGAAAAGTTGAGGCTTGGATGGGAGGTGGAATTTAAATTTGGGGGTGGGAGGAGGTTTGGAATTTGGAGGGAGGATGGAAAATTTTAGATACCCTAAGGGATGATGGGGAAGTCATGGTGACGTGTTTACGTGGGACCTAGTGAAATATCTTAATGCGGGGACTGGTTGGTATTTGGGAGTAGCGTGGGAGTGCATGTAGTGAAACTTCCGCTCTCACATAACAAATGCTTTTGCCAGGTCAGCGGTTGGAAAGTCTCTCAATTTTGGGGGACATATAAATCCAACCATTTTAATAGGTGTGTATATACGACGTCCGAGTCTACCCTCGCGTTGACGTTTGGGTACGAGGGAAAAGAGGGCTTAGAGCGAGGAGAAATGATGAAGTTACAAAAGTGATTAGGTTAGAAAGCAACGTATAGGATGCAGTACGAGGGGAATCCAATTTTTATTTTTATTTTTGATCGGTAAAATAAATTTGTATTGATCAAAATCATATACAAATATGCCGAGCATTCCCGGGTAAACATCCAATTTTTATTTTTCATTTTTAATCAAAAGTGTAAATTTAATTATTTCTATTATTTAATTAGAAAATATGGGTGGGGTAGAGTGAAATATGGGTGGGGTAGGGTGGGGTGGGTGGGGTATATTTAATTATTTCTATTATTTAATGTGGAAAATGTAAAATATCATTATACCCTTTTTCATTTGTTCAAAATTGATCAAAATTTAAATTTTTTGGTCAACTATCGGCAAGATGAATGGTTTCTATCCATTTAGACCCCATGTGTGAATTTTTGAAAGGTTTGGGATTGTGGCTGGCACAAAGTGAAGGTTAAGGTAAAGTTTGCAAAAAATTGAACGGTTATGAACTACTGCTACAATTATCCCTATTAAATATTCAGCTTGGAGCTTTAATATTTGCAGTTAATAAATAAAATAAAAGTATTTGAGGATAAATTTGTTGCACAAGTTTGTTTTTCTTCTTCTTTTGTTATAAGCATGAAATAAGGGTTTTAATTTTTTTACATAGTGTAATTACTTAGTTATAAAATAAATAACTTCTTTAAGAAGATAGTTTATTAATTATGAACTTAATTAAGTTATTTCACAATAGTTTGAAGAATATACAAAATAATTAATAATTTTCTTTAAGACGCTAGTCAATTAATTATGATCTTAATTAAGTTATTTCACAGTTGTTCGAAAAATATACAAAATAATTTACGTAATATTATCAATTTGGTTAATAAAGTCTTAATTGAAACCTCAAAAAAAAAAAAAAAAAAAAANAAAAAAAAAAAAAAAAAAAAAAGGAATAATTAACCCATAACATCTTTACATTTATCCATTATCATGCAAAATGTCTCTTAACTTTTATTTTTTATTTTTTACATTTTCACCCTTTATTACATATTTGATTGCGCAAAACGTCATTCCGTCCATTTTCATCCAACTTCTTCGTTAAGTGAACAACTGTAATTTATTTATATTTTTCAAAATAGAAGGGTATTATTTTCTTAAAGAATTTTCTTCTCTTTCCCATCTTCTTCCTCAATTTCCTCCCTGCCCCCAGCTCATTTCCCCACCAATAATAAATCAGTCACCATAAGCAGTCATGATAAGGCAACATTTTGAGCAATAACGAAAGTATGCTCTGCTATTACCTTTCTTGAGGATCGTTAGAGTTGGAAATTGTTTCTTCAGATTAAACGATTCACCAGGGAAAGTTGCAATGCTAATAGTCAGGCCCTGTAATTGCATGCCTTAAATTTGGATGATGTTCGTAAACTAGAATACCTGGATTGCACTGCTCTCTAGTTCTCCAATCATAGCTATGAGGAGAACCACATCAAGAAACAAATGTTGCCATATAGTGCAAGAAATTTACCCAACTGCAACAAAATTTCACAAAAAGATCTAATCAGAACACAATTTTTTACAGTAATAAACACCAAAAAATCTGGTTTTCCCAAAATTTTCCAGAACCAACCCACCACTTATTTTTCCTCTCTCTCTCTCTCTCCCTCGCTCCCTCCCTCTCTCTTTTTATTTATTTATTTTTTTTTTTGCTGATTTTTACTCAAATTTCTACTTCAACAAGTTCTTAGTGAATTGGGTGAAAATTTGGACTACATACATGCATACTTCAAGCTTTCAATACAGATTCTTATCCGCCAAGTTTTTAGTGGACATCAACCCAATTAGATTGTTGAGTCAGTAGATCTTTGGTTCAATCGGCGGGTAAATATCATGAGTGCAAATTTAAATAAAAATATTTTTAGAAAAAATTATAAATGTAAATGTTTAAATATTTTATAAGTGGTGTTATATTACAAAATAAATTTGCATTAGTGAAAAACTCGAGAATATACTTGAAGGTAGGGGTGGAAAAAATAATCATCAACCCGACTCTATTCGAGTCAGCTTTGATCGATTTTGGACAATTTGTCAGCTTGTCTGAATTTGTGGGAACTTGGAAGAAAACCCATTGGCCATCTCGTCTGGATCACCTCCGTTCTTAGTCTCATCCATCATCGGCCATCTTGTCCTAACACATGCTCTATCTAATCTCTCTCGCCAACTGAGCACTTCTGCTCTCAGGTAACTGTGCTTGAACTTCACTTCATACATATTGCACACAACCCCTTTCTACAAATTGAATCAATGCGATGCAATGATTGAGTGCATGTTTTTGTGATTTACATATTTTTGGACTTTCATTAAAAAGATGAAGCAGCTCCCTCACATGAAAAAGCAAATGTGAATTTGGTTGATTTGAATAATGTGGAAATTACATACAACCAAATTTTTAAACTTCCCAATCCAAAATTAAGATTTAAAAGGTTTTTTTTTTTTTTTTGAAAAATCTGATAATAATTAAAATTTTAAATATTAAACTAATCCACCCCCAGCCAACCCAATTCCAATTTTTTTCCCAACCTAAAATTCATTTCCACTCTCTTCGACATCTCTCTGTCTTCTCTCTTCTCTCTTCTCTCTCTCTCTCTCTCTCTTATCCGGTGACATCATCGCCCATCTCTCTAATATGACGCCCGAAAGTCTTGGCTATCATTTCATTTATTGAATTTTTCCATTTACTAATTGTGCTTTGGGTAATGGTATATGGCCATAAAGGTTCACATAATAGTCAAATGACGGTCCCTATAAGGGAGCGTCTGGGCAACAGACGCCTCCCAATAAGAGAAGGTCATTTGGCATTTATATCTAATTCTATGTGTACTTTTATGTAACTGGGCAACAGACGCCTCCCAATAAGAGAAGGTCATTTGACATATATATCTAATTCTATGTGTACTTTTATGTAATAATTCTTGTGCTTTATTCTGACACAGTTTCTCAATCCTACAAATTTTTTGCCTACATTAACATTATTATTGATCATGAGTATGATTCAATTAGTAGGCTTTCCTCTTTTGCCATCTTTGACCGACAGACAATTTGTGGTGCTGCCAATTATTATTGTACAGATGGAGTCGTATGGGGTGCTGCCAATTATTATTTCTTTGGGATAATTAATTTTGGGAATTGTCTCATTTTTCTTTTCCCTTTAGATTAAGATGATTTTGATGCAGGTATGTTGAGTACACTTCATCAGCAATACAAGCTCTAGTTTTGTTTAAGAAATTGTACCCAGAACACTGGAAGAAAGAAATAGAAAGCTCTATTGTGATGGTGGTCGTTGGATAGATGGCGGTGGTAATGGCGATTATGGTGCAGTTGGTGGTCGTGGTGGTGCAGGCGATGCCGTCGCAGTGATGGTGAAGTGGTGGTGGTTTTTGATGGTAGGTGTTTGTTTGTTTGAGATGGAGATGTAGATGGAGATGGAGATGGTAGTGGTGGTTGTCGTGAGGTGGTGGTGGAGTTGACGACGGTGATATTGGATGCAGTGGTTAGGTGGTAGTCACAAGTGGTGGTGGTGGTCACAAATTATTTGGTTGGTTGTGACCAATAAATTGGTTAATGTTTGATCAATAAATAATACGTGACAAATGAAATACATAAATTGTGACCAATAAATAATGTGTGACTTAAAAACTTGTTCATTTGTGACCAATAATTTGATATATTGTGACTGTGAAATAAATTGTGACTTATAAAATTTGTGATTTGCGATCGATAAATAAATTGTAACCTATAATTTTTTTATTTGTGACCAGAAAATAAATTGTAACAGAAAATTTTTGATTTGTAATCGTGAATAATTTGAGACCTATAAAAAAATTTATTTGTAACCGAAAAATAATTTTTGGTCAATTAATTCGATAATTTGTGATCAAATTGTATAAAATTGTGATTTTAATATATTTAATTAATTATTTCATAAATAAATTTTAATTAATATTTGATTTTTAAAAATTTAAACCTTATTTCTTAGTTTTAAAATGGATCATACTTAATCTCTTATATATGGAATTTTTCTGCGAAATTTAGGTCAAATGCCCTCTTAAACAAACTAAATTGAATAATACTCTTTTAAAACTAATTAAACCTTTCAACCAGTAATTAATACGTCCTAAACCTAAAATCCAATCTTTATTCAGTACAAACCCTCTCCTTCATTCGGTACAAACCCGCTTTCGTCTCCATCCGTTGCCACCGATTTCATCTGTCTATTGTCTTCTCATTCGTGGATACCATAAACACCAGCCATAAACAACTTCAAACTGCAATAACAGAAGCCTTAATCTGTTTGGATCTGAATCGCCGATTTCGTCTCGTGCTATTCATTTTTCCGTCTTCTCCTTCTTCTATTAGAGGCTTTCGGCTCCTCGCAAGTGCAAGCCCTCGGGTTTATTGGCTTCCTCGATTCCTGCTCTCACTCTCAAGTCGATGAGGCCTTTATACGTTCGATTCGTCGTGAAGCTGTAACCAAGCTCGCTCGACACTTACTGGTTCCTAATTATGGGCAACTATTCCCCATCATCACCGCATTCCTCGTCGTCATGGTAGGTGGTGTTTTCGATTCCGATTTCGATTTCAAGTACGTTGAGTGTATAATTTGCATCTTATGTCTATGGTTAAAATTCTTAAATTTCTAGCTTAATTTTTAAAGATTTAAATCTGATTTGAATTGGCATATATGATTTCTTGTTTTATTATGTTATTAAATTTATGATTCTGGGTTTTGTCGGAATTATTGTGCATCATTGTGCTCATGAAACAATCATTTTCATTCTTAAATACAGTTTCCTTATTAGAGATGTTATTTGATAATTTTGGTCATTTACTTTTATGTTAATGGAGATATTGTACGTTTAATTATTGCATGATGAATTTGATACTGAAATTGAAGAACCCGTAGAGGAAGTTATGTGGGTAGAGAGGAAGAGAGAGTTCATAGTAGCATAGGTACTTGGATTTTCAGCTCACATATGGTTGATGAGGCAAAGATGGAAGACGCATGTGATGAACAAGCACAAGATACATGTGATGGAAAGGGGATTCATTTTAGGGCCATTTTCAAATGGATATGGAACACGGCAATGGATCTAACATGAGCATTACCTTCTATTATTCCAATTGATATGTATTCTCAAGTATGATTGAATAGGATGAACACTCTGTTAGTTTTTGCTAGTTACTTGGAGTTGTAGCTTAAAAACATTACTTAGCGAATGTAAATTTGTTACTTCTTTTACTTTTTTTAATTTCTGGCACTTCCAATTTATATGTTAATACCGTGTTTGGTGTGCTGTCGTAGGCACCCAAAAATAATACATTGACCTCTAAAAATTAATGTAGCAATG